>QUSF01000045.1:781764-828283 GCA_003676055.1 Chloebia gouldiae | reverse complement strand
CAGGCAGGGAGAGCTTCAAATCCCACCCATCCAGGCAGGGAGAGCCCCACATCCTGCCCCAGTGGACACCAGCAGCCCCCACAGCACCAGTAAGCCCTGGGACTCTCCTGGAGAGGTACTGACATTCCCTACGGAGAAGGTTCCCCGCTCCAGCCGGGTGCAGGGACCTGGAGAATCCCACTGCAGCCACCTGGGTGGCTCTGAGGGGCTCCACCAACTGCAGGAGGGTTCCAGAAACCCTCAAGGTTTATGGGGGCAGCGAGGACAGGTGAGCAGGGAGGCAGCAGCATGGGGACCCTGTCCCCACGGCGTGTCCCCATCCTGTGTCACCCCCAGGCTGCAGCTGCCTAGTGCTCCCCGAGCGCCCTCGGAGCTGAAATTTGTCTTTTTTCTCTGAGAAAAAAAAGCCCAAGACAGCCCTCAGTGAAAACACCACCTCACCACGGCCCTGGGCAAGCTGGCAGCAAGCCCACACTTCTCCATCCCAGGATTTTTTCCCTTTTTAGTGTTTTTCCCTATTGAAACAGCAAACAGTGGTGATGCTGGGCCCGGAGCGGGCGGATCCCCCAGAGCACTGCAAGGCCCCAGCCTGGCCCAGCCCTCCTCTCCCTCGCCACTGTATTGCTCAAACAGCACTAGGCATGGATACAAAAATAAAACAGCTATGTGACTTAGATATATATAATTTGTATATATATATATATATATATATTTGTATATATATTTTTGTCTATTTATAGGTGGATGGAGAAGCAGAGAAGCTGAAGCGCAATATAATGCAAAAATACTCGCTCTGCTCCTGCTGTTGAGACTCTCCCAACCTCTGACAGCCTCTCTCATGCTGCACAGAAGTTTCTGACACCTATTACTAACGAATTATTTTAAATATTTATTCTCCCCCCCTTCTAAAATAGAGAGTAAATATATATTTGTTTAATTTTATATACAATGCAGTTTCGATACACCAATATCATTTCTTTAGATAGAGATACTGGGGCTCATTGCTCAAGTCGCTTTTTTTTGTGTTTTATTTTAATCTAAGTGCTGGGGGGGGAGTGAGTGGAAATCTGAGGAGCTTTCAGACCCGGGAAGATGGGCACCCTCTTTTGCAGCCCTGCAGCCTCAGGAGAACAAGAATAAAAGCCCTCCTGGGAGAGAAAGTGTAATTTTGATGGTAAATATAAAATCTGGGCAAACTGTCCTCCATGGGGGATGCCAGCTCCTCCATCCTGCATTTCCCACCCCACTGCAAACCAGTACAAAAATCCTTAGCTACCTCTACAGAGCATGCTTGCCTCATCCAACGCCCCCGAGCCTGGACCAGCCCCTCTGCCCCCCCTTTCTCTGCCCACCCCCTCCCCAGGTCCTTCCTCCATCCATGCACGTATCAAAAGTCAGCCAGAGCCCCAGGACTGGGGATGCTCGTCCTGCTGCCACGCAATGCCGAGGAAAAGAGCTCAGCCAGCTGTGCCAAAACACCTAAACTTGGGGAAAACGGGCAAACACGGCTCCCCCTCAGCCCAGTCACCCAGGCAGGGGAACAGGCTCCCATCTCCAGTCCCCTCCCACAACCAGACTGGTCCTCTCTGCCTGGGGAGGTGCCAACTGATGGCAATTAAGTGCAATGTTCAGTTTCTTCTTTTGCTGGCACCAGTGCTGCCAAATCTGGTCGCTGCTTCCCAGCCTTCAGTTCCTGGATCAGGCATTCCCTGACAGATCTCTGATAGATCTCTGCACTTCCCACCTCTCCTTCCCACAGACGCGGGCAGAGAGGAGTCAAGAGACTCAGAAACAGAAAAAATCCCAACAGAATTAAGCTGAAGGGGCGAAATGGGAGTAAATGTCCTGCTTTCTGTAAAGACTACCCCATGTCCAGACAGCACAGGGGTGGCTCTGGGAGAGGAGTGGGAATCCAGCCTGAATCCGGCTGCCCCCGTGCCCAGGGTCAGCACCAGCTCTAGCATCGCTGATGACTAAATCCCTCTCTGCCTCAGATCCTCAAAGTCCTGCTAATGGGGTTTAAAATAAAAAGACACTGTCAAGAACATCTTGTCCCTCCGAGGAGGCACTGCTGGGGCTGGCTGGCACAGCCAGTGCTGCATTCCTCAGCTCAGGGGACAAATTTAGCTGTATCCCTCTCTCATCCCTTCTGAGTCACGCTTCTCTGGGAAGAACAGACGCAAAGCAAAATGCTTTCACACAAGTAACCAGAGAGCAGCATCTAGAGGGACTTGAGGGAAGGGTTTTTGCGTGGTGCAGCTTTTTCTTTAAGTGATGGCACCAGACAAGAGGCAACGTGACATCCCCCTCCCATGTCGTGTCCCGGCTCATGCCCCACATGCCTCGGGCACGCAGAGCACAGGACCTGTGCCTCTGCTCCTCTATGTCACGGCCCAGGGGTGAGTCACAGACAATGAACAAAGCAAAGCTAAAAACTGGGGGTGAAATAATGAAACAGAGAGATCTATCGTGTGCAGCAGGGCCACGGCACAGCTCACGCCATCCCCAAATTCCCCTCAGGCTGCAGCTGCTCCCAGCCCCTTCCCCACTTTGCCCATCCTGATCCCCCGCTCCAGCACGGCTCTAACCTCTCCCCATGACACACACATACCCCGACATGCAAATCTACTGAATTCTGCAAACCTAGCTACCTTTGTCCTACGCTTCTCTATCTATTTATATCTCATATGTACAGTAGGTTTTACTCCGGTTCCTTGAGAAGATTTCCTTCCAAAAAAGCCCTGACTTCAGTCTGGGGCTGCAGCGAGACCATGTGGGGTGTGTGGAAATCCCTGAAGGTCCAGCCTCATGGAAAAATACCTCCAGACAAGAGCTACAGCTGAAACCAACCCAAAATTCTGAGAACTCCCAAATCTACGTCACTGCCTGAAGCAGGAAGAGAAACCAAAATGCCAGGCAGATTTTGTCCTAATGCAGAAGGCAAGGTGGGAGCAGCAATGAGTCTGGAATGTGTGTCACGTCTGGATGCCACCAGACATGACTAAGCCCTGCCAGGACCATGCCTGAGCTGCTGAGCCCAAATCCAGTGTCTTCAACACTCCCAGAGGCAGGTTCAGCAAGTTGTTATTCCCTTTATATTCCCTTTACCTTTATATATCCAAACAGCATCATCTCCAGCCTTCCCCCAAAGCGGATGGCACTGACCCAGCTGACAAGGTGACAAACACCAGCCTGGAGTCCCCCAGGGGCCCACAGCAGCCTCCAAGTCACAGGTGGCCGGCACAGGGCAGCAGGAATGAGACTCCTCCCAGGAAAAGCATCCCCTGCTCCCACAGACACCCTGGGGGCTCATGGAGACCTCTCAGCTTGGAGGGCAGGCTGCAAACCACGCCCAGGTTCAGACTGGGAAGGGACCCTGGGACCTTGCAGCTCCCCCATCCCACAAACTCATCACTCCCTGTGCCTGTGGGTGCTGTCAGTGGCAGGCACAGAAACGGGGCCCCACAAACGAGCCCTGAATGCTGCCTCTCCCCCCCTTTACACTAACTTGCATTTTCCTTCACATCAACACCGCAGAACCAAAACGCTGCTGGGGCTGCACGGCAAAGTCACCTTAGAAACACGTGGATGAGAGCTCAGCAAGTCCTGCTGGAAAAGCAGGCAAAGCACTTTCCCTGCCCTTTTTCCCTGCCTGCTCCAGGACTCATTGTCAGACTGCAAGGGACAGCACCCAGAGCCCCCCTTTTCCACAGGGTCTCTGTGGCATCCTGTACCCACTTCTCCATGTCACCTCCCCCAGCTCAGGGTGCCCCAGTCCTGCAACCCCCAAGGCGGCATGGAACCAGTGCTGGAGCATCCCCACCATGGCCACCTTGCAGGGAGCAGCATCAGCAAGGACCCCCAGAACTGGGCTGGCACCCCTGCATTGACTCCTCAGCAGAGCCCAGGGACAAATAACCTTTTGATTCAGACATTTTTTCACCGTGGGCCAGGATTTGCCAAGGGACCTAACGGAACACCGCGTTCGCAACGTGCAAGGAGGAATCGTACGGTTACTGATACAGAAAGAGCCATCTACCTCAGACCAGCTTAGAAAATAAGAGAGTTTGGCCCAGGAAGATAAAAATCAAGATTATATTTTGCAGCATGAAAGGAAAAAAAAAATAAAAATGAAGAAGCAGCAGCAGCAGCGACAGCAGCTGTGTTTGCAAACCACCAAAGCGACACGGAGTTCAGACGGGGGTGAAATGGGGACAGTGTTTGGCATCGTCTGACACGGCTTCGATGTTTCCAGGTCCATGGAAGGAGAGAGGAGCAACCCTGGAGGGCATGGAAACCAGAGGGCTGGGAGAAGCGAGGAGGTTGCCAAAGCAAGAGGCGAGCCAGTCAGCCAAAGCACGGCCCGAGTCTATCGGAAGGTAACTCGGTCTAGCAGGGAAAGGAGTTAAGGATGGTTTTAGGGAGGAGCTGCTTCCACGAGGCGCCCGGGCGGGATTTCCCACTCCAGCAGCGTGGCAGGTACACGGCTGAAAGAGAGAGGGCTGCAGCTCCAGCCTCTAAAGGTCGAAGACCATGAAAAGCCCAGTGGCTCAAAACACCTGCAAAAGGAAAACAACTCTCAAAAGACTGACCCAGCAAGCCGGCATGCTCCGTCAACCTGCCCTGCACTCCAAGTCCTCTAGAGCTCCTTAAGATGGGATGGGGCATAGTCCTGAGGTAGCAACCTCAAGAGCCTGAAGACAGCGCCTGGCCCATCCGAACGGGTGTCGTAAATCGTTTGGAAAGCACTCAAATGGAAAAGCAACCCTCTGTTTGAGAGTCTGAGGCAATGAGAGCAAAAGGAAGAGCAAGTTGGCCATGGCACGGGCAGCACAGAGCCTCCACGCCTCCCCCGGCCCCGAGGGTCACCTGTCCATCAGGAGCAGCCTGGCTGGAGTGACTGGCGAGCTGAAGTTGGCCAAGCCAGGCAGAGTTTTTCCCGCTGCCGAGCGGGAGAATGGCATTAAATCAATTCAGATCCGAGCAGGTTCTAGGGAAAAACCCTAAAAACACACCCAAAGAAAAGAAATTGGCAGTCATACTGTTAGCAAGGTTGAGTTCTCACTCTGAGAGTTGAGGTTCTTATGTCAGGTCACTCGTCACGTCAATAAAAAGCCCTGGTGCAGGCTGGAAAGAGAGGGGCATTTCTGCCAGACCCTCCCTCCTTCCCAAGACAAACCTGGTGATGGTTTGAAAAAGTTGTTAAAGCTCAGAAATATCTGGTTATCGATTTAGAGGATTCATTGTCCAGTGGTTGAAACCTTACTGAGGGCCTGGAGATTGGAAAAGACACGGTGCTCTGCTTTTGGTGGCCACAGGTTCCCGAGCATCCTGCTGGGAAAGGAAGCACAACCTCTCAAACCAGGTATATGGAAGCAGAGCAAACAACAGGCTCCAACCTAAAAGTGTGGCGTGGTTGGGGAGCCGGATCACAACCGAGAGCTCACGTCTTCCTCCAAACATCTCAGCCCTTGTAGGTTCAACCAGCAGCAAGAGCAAAAACCAAGGCAAAGCAGAATTAAAGGCGAGATTGCAGAGAATCTCTTGGCAATTCTACCTGGGAATAAACAAAAGTTTCATATGCAAATAGAGAGCCTGGGGCTAAAAACATGCCTGCAGGCTCTCCAGCTCTCCTGACACTTTTTCTACAGCCTGAATCCACTCAAAGCAAGAATATCTACATGAAACACTCAGTGTTTTATTCCCAGGCAGGCTGGAGGGTTTAGCACTTTACCGCAGAGGAAGAACTGTGCAAACCTGGATGCAGTGGTTGATTTTACCACTTCAAACAAAAAAAAAAAAGAAAAAGAGCCAACTCTAAATATTTTAAAGGTAGGGATTGCTTGGTATTAGCACTAAGCATTTACATAGCACTTGCAGTCTGTAGGCCACCAAGTGCTCATCCAAAGTGCTCAAATATGACTTATCCCCATTTTACAGATGGGAGAACTGAGGCACAGAGAGGTCAAGTGACTTGCCCAAGGCCACGCAGTCAGAGAGTGGAGGCAGAGCAGGAAGTGAGCCCAGCTGTTCTCAGGTCACACCTTGCCTGCTAAAAACAAACCAAAAAAAAAGGCCGATGCAATCCAGAACACCACCAGCCACCTAACCTACCCTATTCTGAAGAGGAAATACATTCTGGTGAAGAGTTAGAACAGCATTACTGAGGGGAACAGGGGGCAAAGGGAGGGACACAACCCTGGCAGGTGTCACAGCCGACACATCCGGGCTGGAGCAGGAAGGAAAAAGGGAAAAACGGTGAAACCAGCAGCAACATATTTTAAGCTGGCACGAAACGCTGGGCTTAGCTTTGCAGGAGCCATCCACGTCCATCCGCAGAGCTGGGCACTTCCAGATGCTCTCCCTGGGGCTCAGCACCTGCCGACGGAGGCTTTGGGGACCACGCAGCCAAACCCCGTTCGCTCGCACGCCTGCGTCTCCCCACTTCGCAGTTATCGGTAGAGATCAAACATCACACAGTAAGAAATCACATCAGCACGCGGCGCTGAAGAACATTCGCCTGAGATACACAGAATTAATCCAACCCACCCTCATCAAAGCTGGCACAAGCCACACCTGGAGGGGGAAACACCCTCAGATTACATCAGCCCCGTGAGTGCGCGCTCGCACGGCATCAAGCACACGTTACCGAGGCTCAAGGGCATTTGCACACAGACAAATGGTGATTTCTCACATTGATTTGAAGGCTCGGGGTCTTTCTGGCTTTTCCCTTTCAGAGATAGGGTAAGGAAAGATGTCATGGATGGTTTTGCTGCTGTTACCTTTACATCAAAGGAGGCTGGGAAGGGGGAGGTAGGGAGATGTTCACAATTACAGCTTTCCTGGGATTATTTGGTGATGTTTTTATCATAATCAGATTAATGGGATTACCAGCTCCCGCCTGGGTTGTTAGGTTCTTGTCACTTAATTACACCCTGTGTCAATCAACTTCTTCTGGCGATTGAGGGCCAGCTGCTCAATCCCACACTTTCCCCCTAAACGCGTGCTGCCGATGCAGATGTCAAAAGCTCCATCCATGCCTTTGAAGCCTAGAGATCATTTCCAAAACCGAGATGCAACACCCCCCTTCCCACCCCACCCAAACTGTGTGGGGTGGGGGAGAAGTGGGTTTGAAGAACACCCAGCCCAAAGCATTCTCCCCAAAGCATCCCCCGGGTCCCCCCAGCTTGTCCCCGCCGTGAGCCACCGAACCCCTCAGAGAGGTGACAGCTTAGGGGTGTCCCCCCCTCTTTCCCATCACCTCCATCCCCCCGTGGTGTGACACCAGCTCCCTCCACCGCTCCTGTTCGACCTCCTGGGACCGGCGCTAGGCTAGAGCAGGGTGGCGTGCCCACTGCTGTCATCGTGGTCCACGCTGTTGAGAATGGCTGTCTGGTCTTCAGGGAGCTGCCGGTGGCAGAGGTCGTCCTTCAGCGCTGAGAGCCGGGCGAAGGGGTCCTGACGAGGGTGTCTCTTCTTCTTGCGGAGGCAGACAGCTTCGTCAGGCGACAGTACCTGAGAGCTGGGAGGGTGCTGAACCTGGGAGGCAGAGCCATCTGGGAAGGGGGAAGAGAAGGCAGATGGGACTGGGGCCAGCAGCAGGAAGAGCAGAGCACTTTGCTTGCTGAAAAAGGGAGGTGACAGCAAGCCTGGCCCTGAACACGCAGCGTAGCAAGAAGGGAAAATGCTGGGCGTCAGGGGAAATGAAATTAACACTCAAAATCCAAACAAATTACTAAATATGGGAGATGCATGGAAAGGACTGGGTTTGGAGGAGCAAAGGAGGGACAACCTGCAGGCACGCAGCCCGGGGAAACATCCCTTTGGGAGGCAAGGAACAAGGGCAGCATCCAGGAACAGGCTTGGAGAACCCCAGTGCTGGAGCCGGCAGGGATCTGCCCAAGCTCTGCTCACAGCAGGACACAGGGAATGCTGTTGGGGACCGTGGGGTCCTCGCACTCACTGGGTTGTTTTCTGGATTTCGAGGAGCCCTTGGATGACTTTTTGGGCTTCTTTATCCGCTGGTATTTCAGAGCTTCGAGCCTCTCAGGTGCAGCAGCGTCCCCGGGCGGAGATGGACGTTTTCTAGGAAGGAAAAGCAGACACGCGCCATCAGCGGCTCCCGGCCACGCTCGGGCCGCTGGACGTCCCCGGTGGGGGATCGGCTGATCCCAGCTGGCTCTGCCGTGGAAAAGGAAGAGGTGAGAGACCTGGGGCTGAGGGAGCAGGGCCAGCCAGGTGTGCCAGAGTGCGGGATGGAGGAAGTGAGGCGTCCCCGCTGTGCCCCTATGTCTCCTCCAGGTTTTCGAGCGGCACCACGACCCGGCCGGTGCCACGTCCAACACAGGCATCCCCAGCTCACCTGCCTGCCATGCCAACACTGCTAAACAAAACAGCACGGGGCAGATCCTATGTCCGATAAGGCATTTCTGGGAAGTGGTAGGAAACCCCTTGGGATGGAGAGAGAAGAGAAAGAGATAGGCAGAAGCGGCACGGCAGCATCGAGACGGGCACCACGAGCCACCCGGGGCAGACAACACCTGCGCCACAAACAGCAGGGAGGCAGGATCCTGCTGGCCCTGCTCCCACAGCCAGAAAAACCAGGGGCTACACGACACACAGGGACGCCAAGGGCACACACCGACAGAGCTGGGAGAGGTACCTCGTTCCCAGGTCCCTGTGAGAAGCGACAACAGAAACGCGACAGCACAGGAGCATCTGCTCCAGCGAGAGGCTGGGAGCTGGAAATGGAAACACTGACAAGATTTCATTGCAAGGACAAAGAGGACATTTGCAAAGGGGTGCTTCCTGCAGGAGAGCCAGGAAGTGAAAGGGATAGTTTATCAGCTGTACCCCCTAGGTGCAGTATCCTCCCCTTTGCAAAGAGATTTTTTGTTTTATTTCCTTCACTGTACCTGTTTTTCCCATCCAAGGCCTGGAAAACATGACTGCTGTAGAGAGCAGAGCATTAGAGGAAAAGCTTTTCCTTAGGACAGCAGGCAGTCCAGCTCTTATCTATAGCACATCACAGCATCCCCCCTTCTTGCTGCTTTCCCATCTCCTTCCCCCTCTCCATTTTACTTCCACGACCCTCCAAGAGTCACCAACTCCTATTGCCACAGAAGAAGTCTGAGGTCATCTGGGATAAACCCAAGCCACTTGCAGACAAGGTGTCCAGAGAAGACAGGAAGCCTCCACAAAGCACCTTTCAGTGCAATAAAGCAATCACTTTAAGCCAGGCTCCAATGAGGAAAGGAGATTTAAACATTCAGAGGAGGAGATGACTCTCTTCTGCTCTCACAACTTGGTCACCAGAGGTCAGCAACCAAACCTTGTCACAGCAGTCACACAGAGGACAGTGATGATGGCAGCTCCTGCATCCATCTGTGACCAGGGCAGGGACCAGCATCCCCCACAAGCCACGGGCAGCAGGAGGGCTGCAAGAGGCAACATCAGTGCCTTCAGACTCCTGCTTGGGCACAGAACCACTGAGGATGATGTCGCCCTGTCTGTCAGCAAGGTGTGCCCCATCCAGCACTGCAAAACCACCGTGGCTGCTGGCAGGAGCAGCAGGGAAGGGGCGAGGACATGGGCTGGAGCACTGGCCCCACATTCCCGGGCTGTGGTACCAGAGTACACCCACCCACGGAGAGCCTGGAGCTCCTCATCTCCCCTGGGGTCCAGGCAGAGCCTGGCTGGCACTGAAGACACCCTGCAGGCTTTTCCCCACGGGTCCCATGTGTGCCACCACTGCAGAGCACAGTGTGACAGCAGCGCTTCCCATCCAACATCCCAAGGGTCTCCAAAGCATTGAGATTTGAGCTGGGGTGCACAGGCAAGGAGCTCCCAGGAGATCTTTCCCCTTGGGGAGCAGGAGGGGTTTTGGGTTTTTTTGAAGATGAGTGTGATTGCAAAACTTCTCAGCTCTGCTGGCAGCACTGGAGAGCACCCAGGGAAGTGCAGCGCAAGGTGAAGAAGCAGCTGAGGCGCAGCAGACGCAACAGAAACCCAAACACTGGGCACAGAAAAGCTCCTTTTCGTGTTTTCCAATGCAACAGAGACGTCAGGGTGCGGAGATTTCCTGGAGAGCCTCTGTTCCAGCTCCCAGCAGAGCATCACATCAGCCGAAGATGAAGCAGCTCATTAGACATTCTGGGAGTCCCGCTGGCTGGATCCAAGCTTTTCCTCATCCAGAAGATGACGTTTACATTTGCAGAGCTCAAACGCCTTCCCAAGTGCAATCAGCCTCTTGTGAGAGAAGCTGCCAGCAGCAGCTCTACTCTCTGAGCTGAAGCAACTGAGCCATGCACATGCCGGCTGAAGGTAGGACCATAGTGACCCACGGGTCAGAGCATGGCATTCCCTGCAGCAATTCCTGCTTGGATGGCCAGTGACAGGCTTTTCCCACTTATAGCCAACATTCTGTGAGTTACATTCCTGCAGGTACTTGGCTAATGGTGATTTCAGCTGCTCCAGCTCCATCACTCACAGAGTTCATATGTGCCAAGCCCTGGACAGCACCGAGCTCGGTGATCCTGCCACCATCCTGCCCACCAGCACCTGCCTTCTAACACATCTTCCCACCACCCACACAGCTTTTGCCACTGTAATTAAAGCTCAGCTTGTAAAAGTCTCTTCCTCTTTCCACTCTTTTTTCTTTCTAAGAAGAAGCTGTTGTGGCATGCTGACAAAATTAAACAGATTTACATGAGGGATTATGAGGAAATTGCCTGAAGCTCATTTCCACTAGTTCTCCGTAATTGAACTCGTATTTATACACACAAACATAAACAGTGAGTGCACTGAACCCATGTGTCACCATAAATACTGTCTGACCTCTGGCAAGGAAGAGATACAGAGGACAAAACGACGCTACACAGCAGCCAAATTTTATCTGGTCTACCCACCCTTTATCTCTTCAAAGGGTGCCCATTCTTCCAAATTAGTTTTCATTTTAAGCTCAGCCAAAAGCCTCTTCCTGCCCTCAGAGTTCACATTTTGGGCAGCTGCCCATGCATGAAGGAGCTCTTGAATACCAACAGATGAGATATTCAGGGAGGTGGGAGAACTTCTTCTGGAAACTTCAGTATAGAGCCAAGCTAAGGAGCTTTGAGAAGCCCACGTGAAGTCCTGGCACCAACCTTCTGCGAGGCACCGCCAACACCTGGAGCAGCAGTTTTCCTTGAGTCTTCAAAGGAAAACCCTTCTGCATGAGCAAGTGTCTGGACTGCATGGACTGGGAGGTACTGGAGAGGCCACAAAGGTACTGAAAAACCTTCAAGAGTCCCAGGGCAGGAACAGGAAGTAGAGGAGAAGTATCCAGCCCAACACAAATCACAGTTGCTCTTCTTCAGATGTCTTCCATGTACAAAGCAAAGATATAAGGGAGAAGACGCCTGAAATCATCACTGACATCTTTCCACTCAGAAGGAGAACCCATATAAAGGAAAAGTCCAGGAGATTCAAGGATCCTATATGTATATTCATATATATATTTAACCTCATGGAGGTCTGAACACACCCTCCCTGTCTCCTCCTCTCCTTGAGCCAAGACATTGACATCCAGGAAGAGTTTGGGCATGTTAGAGCATCCACTTGGATAAAGTAGAGCATCCACTTGAAAGGAGCCCACTGTGTCTTCAACCCTTCATTTTCCTCACATGAAGAGCTCAATTGTCCTACACGAGGCTCTTGCAAGTCAGAATTCCCACTCTGCTCCGAGGCAGAGCTGGCTGCTGCCTCCATCCAGGAACGCTTGGGATCCTTCAGCACAAGAGGTGCCAGAGAAACCGCGGTGACAGCCCCAGGCCAGGGCTGCTGCTGCTGCCAAGGCACCGCCGGGAGGGAGGGAGGGAGGAAGGGGCTGGTCACAGCAGGGAGCACACCAGAGAAGGGGTGCCCTTCTACAGGTCTGCAGACACCACAACTCATCTACACAACGGATTTCACCACCATGCTGACGGAGAGGAGAGAAGCCGAGGGAAACGGGGCCGGGCTGGACAGGAAGAGGGGGATACAGTCATGGGGAAGGGGAGGGGAGAGAGGAAGATAAATGAAAAACAGGAGTGAGAAAATATATAAGGAAATTAAAAAGACTGAAAAGAAAAATAAAGTAACAATAATAATAATAATAATAATAATTAAGAAAGGAAAGAAAAACGCACTCAGACAAGCGGACTCACAACTTCTCCAAGCGGAAGGAGGCATGGAACACATGCAGAGGATCAGCACATGGACAGTCTTTAAAGGGGAACCTGTTTTCTTTCAAGAGGGAGCGAGGGCTGCTGCTCCTCCCGCACGCCTGGCGCCGACGTCCCTTTGTCACTCAACGCTACGCCACTGCCAAGCCCCCCAGCTCCCAGCACTGGCAGTGCTGCCCTGGCAAGGGGGGCCTGGGGAGGCCACCCAGGCAGGCTGCCATGCCAAGGGGCAGGGGAGCTTGGTGCCTTGTCTGTGGTTTTTGGGTTTCCCTCTGCAGGGAGACGACAGCCCCCTTTTCCCTGTTCCAAGATGCGCGCTGCATCCTAAGAAAAGAAGATGGGAGAACTCCTTGTGCTGGCTCAGTAATTGCATCATTTATCCCTGCCCATCCATAGAAACTACCTGAGCTTCACCTAGCAAAAGCCACCATGCTGCAGCAGGGAGCTCACATGCTGCCTCTCCTTCTCCTCTCAGCTTCTACTGCTGCAATGGAGAAATCTGGCTGGTCTGGTATAAAATACCTGTGCTCCGCATGCACTGGCAATTTTATGACCCCAAATAATCAAGAAATTACTCGGCCGGGCTCTCTACAGAATTCCTCACTTATTGAAGTGAGATTTATTCTTCTGGTTTCCCCTTTTTGGGGATAATGACTCTGGAGTTGCCCCTGCGACTGCAGCTCCCAGCAGCATCCTGGAGTAGGACACATGGCTGCTCCCACCTTGCTGGGCAGTGTCACCCTGCTCCTCAAAATCCATCAGCCCAGGAGCCAACCAGGATCTAAACAAAAGCCACACCAAACTGAGACACGAGCCTGGACTCACCTCTGCTGTGCTAAAGCCGTGACCGCTCGTGTCCCTAATGCTGCCAGAGCAGGGAAGGGCCACAGAGCAAGAACAAACAGCCACATGTTCTCTGAGGGCTTCCCCATTCCCAAAAAGCCTGGCACAGCCCAGATCTCACCAAGGCTTGGTGCCAGCTTTGCTCCTCACAGGATGCCCCACTCTGGGATCAGCAAGGAAAAACAGAAGGAGAAGGCGGCCAAGTGCTCGAGAGATTTGGAGGCTCAAACGGGATGGGTTTTGTCACGCCAAGAGGATGGCTCCCCCATGGAGCACACACATTCCAGCACCCCCTCCTCACCAATCCTGCTCTCCCCACCCCAGGACAACCCTCGAGGTCAGCTGGAGGAACTCCCCTCTCCTGGAAATATCTCCCTGATTTCTCTAGGCATCCCACCTCTCTCTCTCGAGGCTTTTTCCCAGCCCAACAAGGTTCCTCAGGCTGTTGGAGAGAATCAGCCAGGACCTTGACCCTTCAAAAGGTTAATTTTGTAAGACATGTCCTAAGGAAGTTTGGGTATGGCCATGCCCTTAGAAACAGGCACATCTACAATCCCATCTCTGCTTTCACAACCAGCCTGGCTGGTGGCCAAACAAGTGTTGCCAATTCTCTGGGTCTATTAAGGCTACAAATTACTATTATTCCGTCTGGATTTGGCAGCTTTAGTGATATTCTTCCGCATCTAAGGTCTGAAAACCATCTCCAGATTACTCCATCCCAGTTCCAGAAATGCCCACGGCTATCTAGGAAACCAGGCCCATGAAGGCAGCCCAGGAGGAATTTTCTTGGAAGAGTCTTTCAAGATCTGTTTAGTGCAGTTTAATTACGGCTGGGTCAGAAGAAGTCGAATATTTCTCCAAGGAGAATTTCAAGGATTTTCCCATGACTACACCTGTGATGGCAAGGAAAAAAACACCTTTCTGGAAGCCTGAGACCATAGTTCTGCTGCTGCCAAGCATATAATCCATCTTGAGAGAAAGACTTCTTCCATTTTCTGTGATTGAGGAGACTTGGGAAAATAAAACAGACCCAGATACTGCTGGAAACAAAATTCTCCGTGTGCTGGACTGCAGCTGGAGACTGATTTTTGGAGCCCACCCTGAGCATGCTGTGTAAAGCTGGTGGCTCCAGAGGTGGCTGTTTTTCCTGACTCCAGGGGGTGGCTGTGGGCTCCTCCTGGTTTGGATCATCTGGGACAACCCCACCTCAACACACACCTCCCTAACACCACACAACCCTTGTGTACCTGCCAGGGCCAGAAGTGCCACGTGTGTCACCACCCCCCAAGAAAGGAAGGACGGCCCAGGGAGACGGCAGCTCGGCTCATCCCAAACCCCAGCCCTGAAGGCAGGGGAGCAGCGTGTGCTGCTGGGAGGGGAAACCCAAAAGCCACAGAGACTGTGCGCCCAGAGGTGTTTCCTAGTGTTTTCACATTCCATATTCCCCTTTAAAGGAAGAGATGGTATTGGAAAAGCCCCTTCCGTGTCCCCTGTCATGCCCCGCTCCCGGCCACCCTCCACAGCACCCACACCATCCTTTCGGACATGGATCACCCTTACCTATTGAGCTGAGGAGAAGCTTGTCTCGACAACACTGCCCAGATAGCTGAGATTAATCAAAAACAAAGCAGTTATCAACACCCGCAAGGAGCCGAGCTCCGCAACACATCAGCACGTCAACAACTCCAAAGGAAAAAGGAGGGAAAGAAACCAAACTGAAACACAAACAAAACGAGGCTGGAGAAGAAAGGGGGAAAGAAACAGAAGAGAAAGGAAAAGAAGAAACAAAAACGATAATCAACAAAGCGAATGGATACACTGCATAAAAGCACGGACAACAGTGCTGCTCTAACACGGCTCTGTCCTGGAGCTGGCTCTCCTTGGCATGCCCTGCTGGAGACATGGACCTGTGACTACATCCCTGACTGCATTGCTCCATAGCTGGGTTTTCCAGAGGCACACAGAAGTCATTTCAGGCTCATCCAGCTGCTCTCCCTCCCCATCCTCTCTCCCCTGAGCCCTCCTTCCTCCTGTTCAGGGATTTGCTAAGGCCATAACGCTTCCAGGTACCAGAGGGCGGGAGTGAAATGCGGAGGGCACTGCGGGGTGAAACGCTGCCTCCCCCCTCCCCAGAACACAGCCTCTTCTCCAAACGCCTCCGACCACGCCGGCTCCGCAGGGCTGGGAGCCCCGGCCCCCGACTCCTCTCTGCCACAAGCTGGAGGAGGGGGCTCGACCCCACCAGACAAGAAGCCAGAATGAAGCAAGACGAAAGGATGGGACAGAAGCACGGCTACGGGGTCTAAGGTGCTGTGAAAGACGGAAGGAAAGAGGAGAAATAGAGAGAAAGAGAGAGAGAGAGACGCTTTTGCCTGGAGCAACCCTGGTACCTGGAAAACCAGCCGCTACTGTCTAGTGCAGCCACATCCCTCTTTAGGGCAGGATCTGAGCGTGCCGGCAGCCTCCCGATCTCCGCTGGGCTTAGTTTATTTTTATTTTTGCTCCTCTCCTGACATGCTGCTGGTGTGGCTAAGTCCTTGATCTCTCCCTGCCCGCGTCCTGGGGCTGCAGCATCCCTTTTGCAGGTGGGGCGGTGACCGTGATAGCTGTTTCTGTCATGCATTAAAGCTCTCTAGACTCCGCGGGAAGGAAGAGGAGGAAGACAGAGGCGCAGCGGCGGCGGCCCTAACGTTCGAAGAAAGCCAAGAGCCAGCAGCTAGAAGAGGAAACAACCTCCAGTGACACCAGGACACTTACCTAAGCGAGCCAGGTCTTTGTACACCTGGTAGACGGCCCGTAGCCCAAGTCACGGCGCTTCCAGATTCCCAAGGGACCGGGAAGGTCGCCTGCCTAAAACCCAGCGCTCTCGGGCGGCGGCCATGCAACCCGTGCCCGTGGCACCAGCCTCTGCCTAGCAAAGCCCGCGGGACGCCGTCTCCAAAAGGGATGCTGCAGCGTGCCCAGAGAGACCCTACCAGTTGGGATGGTGATGGCAGGGAGGGAGTCAGAGGGAGTGGGTAAGGCAGGGTGGGGGAAGCCAGGAAGGGGCCAGGGGGGATCACCACGGGGCTCACGCACTTACCCTGTGGCGGCTACCGTGGTGGTGGATGTCGGCTCCGGTTGGAGAATCTCCTCGCCAGCCCTCCTTGGAGAAGGGATGTCTCCGAAAACATCCATGGTGTCCACGGGCAGGGAGGAGCCCTGGGAGTTGGAGAAGCCGGTGCCCACGGGGGTGAAGGCGGTGGTCGGTCGGAAGCTGGGGCTGTCCCCGCGGCTGCTCGGCGCCGGAGATCCCGTGGAGGACGGCGTGGATTTGCGGGAGAAGCTGACGGCCGCGGGCGGCTGCAGCGTGATCTCCGACACCTCCGCCTGCTGGATGAGCCCCGGGCGGGGCCGGGCGCGGGCAGTCAGCTCCGGGGAGCTGTTGCGGGAGCTCAGGGGACTTTGGGTCAGAGGAGAAAGCCTTGAAGGTTGTAGCACCACCTGATGTAAACTGGGCTCAGCCCTCCTGACCTGCCGAGGGCTGGGCCGAGGTCGGGGTTGGGGCTCGTACCACCTGGTGTCCAGGCTGAATGTGCTTGTGCCGCTGGGGCCGACGGGCTCGGACGGTTCGTGGTAAGGCAACACGGGTATGCCCATACCTTGGCTGGTATGTCTTAGCTGCCCTTGACATCCCATGGGTTGCATAGGTTTGTCCTGCCACTTGGTGGTAGTGGGCACGGAGGATTGACCCCTGCCCGGTGACTTGCCGGTCCAGCTCTTTGGTGCCTCCAGGGGCAGGATGCCCGAGTAGGATGCGGGGACCACCTGGAGGGAGGAGGGTGGTGGCCCCCGAGGAAGGCAGCCCGTGGGCTGGGAGCCCTCGGCCGCCTCGCAGGGCTGGAGCTGGTGGGGGAACGGCGCGGGGGCCAGCTCCAGGCTGCCGAAGGGGAACTCGGCCCTGCCCCAGGGCTCGGGGGACCGGCCCCCCGTGGGGGTCTGGGCCAGGGGCAGCGTGCTGTTGGAGGCATTCTCCCCGTTCTCCTCGGGGATGGTGGGGTGTCCGAAGGGCCCCTCGGGGGGCAGCGGTGGGGAGGACATGACCGAGCTCAGCGGGCTGACTTCTGGCATGTAGAAGGGCGGCGGGTCCACCTCCCCGGGGCTGCTGCTGCTGAGGTAACCGTAAAACTGGTGGTGGAAAGGCCGGGGGGCTGGCGGGCGGGCCTGGCCGGTGGCCTGCAGGGCGCCGGGACCCTCCAGCGCCCGGTGGAACCGGGGGCTGTATGCTGGTGGCTGAAGGTAGGACTCCTGGCTGGAGGAGAGAGGGGTGAGCTGGGCTTTCAGGGCGGTCACGGAGGTGGGGACAACGGGGTCGTCGTTCTCCTCGTCCGACTGCCTGAACTCGGGGTACATGTCGGTCTCCTCCACGAAGGGGAAGCCCTCGATCCGCCGCGTCTTCAGGGAGGGCTCCATCTCGGCCGGGTCCATGACGAAGCGTCCGTCCGGCCCGCGGCTGATGAGCTCGATCGGAGTGGTGGCCTCAGCTTCGGCCTCCGCCTTGGAGACACTGTACTTCTTGCTGCTGATGGCTCGTTTGGTCTTCTTGTAAAGGGAGAGCTCCTTCTCCTTGGTGGGGCTCAGCATCCGCTTGGCCTGAGGGCCCTGGTCGTCAGAGGACTCCGAGGGGGGACGGAGCGTGCGGATGCTCTCGGGACTCACCTTGCCGGAAGACAACCTGGACCACAGGGGAGAAAAACCGAGAGAGGGGACGGTCACCTGGAGCGGAAAGGAGCCCTTCTCGCCCAGAAGAACAATTCTGGATCCGGGAAACAAAGTGCTACCAGCTCTCAAAAGAGCAACCTCTGGGAGAAATTGGCAGGGACTAACCAGGATGGCAGAGTCTCGCCAGCAGCGGTGCACAGCATCCCTGCTCCTTGGGAGGGCAGCTTGGAACACCTGGGGCTGAAAGCTCACACAAACACCTCGCAAGAAGCTCCACCAACACCCCAACACCTCACAACAAGCTCCACCAAGACCTTGCAACAAGCTCCACCGCCCCACAGGGAAAAAAGATACATCCAGAGCTCACTTCCAATTCCTTCTGGGGTTTCTGATGTCCACCTGAGCTATCCATGCCCAGGAAAGGCCCTGAGAAGAGGGACGTCAGACAAATGTTCCCTCCCACAGAACTCAGCCTCTCACTGGAGATGCTGACAGCTCATTTCAGACCAACTTTTTCTCCCATTCTCAACACTCAGAATTTAGGCTGAGCACCTCAAAAGGCAGAGCATCAGGTGAGTTCCCTCATCCCTGTCCAGAGAGCCTTGGACAAACAGGATTGAGAGGCAAAAGACAGCAGATTCAACAGACAGTGCAGGTTATTTCAGTGCAGTGGATGAACTGAAAACAAGTAAGATTCAGATCCACCGGCACCAGGACATTTTCCAGCAGTTGAGGAGCCAAAGATTGAGGTGTCCACATCCCAGACTCTTGCACTCCCACCGGGAAGATGCTCCTGCTGATTTGCAGCTACACATGCTTTTGATGGACTCTGCAAGGAGCTGTGGCTTCTGCAGCACCACGATCCACCACCTTTGGGCACATGTGGAAAGATGCTTCAGCAGGGCACTATTCAGGAGAAAATATGAATTTCCCAGGAAAAAAAGAGCCAACAGAGAATGACTCAAAAACTACACTGAGCTGGCAGGAAGGACTCCATATGCAGCAGGCTAGTCCTTGTCCTAAGGAGCCCCTTCCAACTGGTGTGGAATTGAGTTCCGCCAGCCAACTCCAGCTTTGGAAAATGTTCACAGATCCAGCAGGGTCATCTCTTAGCTCAGTTTGCTGCATTTGTCCCTGCCGCTTTCTGCTCCAATGCCCATTTGTCTCTTGTGAACTGCTGTGCTCCCAAAAGTTCAGGGAACACACAAAAACAGCTCATCAGGAGTAACCAAATAAGGATGAGATATTTCCATTTGAGCTTTGAAATGACTGTAGCAGGGAGGCGCCTTGAAGACCCCACAACCTGGTGCTGCAGCTAAGACAGATACTTACGGGGACTCCAAACTCTTCCTGCAGTGGGTTATCGAGAGAGGAGGGTCTGGAAGAGAATAAAAAGGGGAAAGAAGAGAGAACGCTGAGGAGGCGCAACACGACAGAGACAAGACAGACTCAACATCACGACAACAAAAGACACTCAACAAGAGGCCAAGGTTTCATTGCTCCAGTGCTTTAATGGTTGCTGACAACAAACAGCTCCCGTCACAGGGTCCTGCCCGTCCTGCTGCCACAGCCCCGCAGTCTGGAGGAGATGGAGCCGCTTCCCGGCCCTCTCCAGCTCCCCAGCCGCCCTTTTCCCTACCAGCCACTCCTGCATTTGGGAAGCAGAGCAGCAGGGTCTCCTTTGGGATCTTCTCTAGCCCAGCATTGCCCACTCCAGGCTGGGAGCAGCTGGAGAACCCAGCTCCGGGAGGACCTGGAGGAGGTGAGCAGTGCCCCCCGTCTGCATCCCAGAGGACAGCCCAGCCCTAAATCCCCGGCTCTAGGAGTTATCACCACGTGGGAGAGCTCCCTCGGAATTCCCAGGCTAGTTTCTCTGGCGCCTCTTCACCCACCCTGCCTCTCCCGCTCCCGACCACGGGCGCTGTCAGGCACAGCCGAGGGAGGAAGTCAGGGCTTCACCTGAGGACGCGCACGGACGAAGAAGAGACAGACAGGGAAGAAGGTTACGACCACAACACAACCAGGGGGGAGAAACGAGGGGGAGACAGGAAGGAGGGAGGAAGCACACCGGGAATGGACTCACCTTTCTTGCGCTTGAGCTTGCGTTTGCGTTGCTTGTTGACGAAGCAGGCGGCGAGTGTGCTGAAGAGGATGGCAGCAGCCAGGAAGCAGATGGTGGCAACGATGCCAGCCAGCACCGGGCGGGCTAGGCCCTCGTCCGTCAGGTCAGGCTGAGGAAAAACATCTGGGGGGAAAAAGCACAGTTCAGTGTAACACCTGCTGCCTTCCCCAGAGAAGGGGAACTCCACAGTGTGGAGGCAGTGATAGTCTCCAGGAATGATAATCTCTTTAAAGACCCTGCTTCCAAGCCAGCCCGCCCAGGGAGAGTAATCAGTGCTGCTTCAGGGCCAAGGGATTTGGTGATCTCACAGCAGATCACAGAATCACAAGATAGTTTGGGTTGGAAAGGGCTGTTTAAGACTGTCTAGTCCAACTCTGCTGCAATAAGCAGGAATATCTTCAACTAGATCAGATTTCCCAAAGCAACCTGATAAACCTTTCTGTGTTAGCTGGTGGACACCCAGGGAAGAAGTTTCCACACCAAACAAATACATATTTATGTCTAAACACACACAGCTGCAGCAAACCTGCAGTCACTTCCTGGCTGAATAACCTGCTGCAGCAGCACGAGGTATTTCAACCCCTTTGTCAGTGCTTCATTTCAGCATTCCAGTGCAAACCGGACTCCAAACCCTTTGCTAAGCAGGAGCACACGTGAAGCCCCAGCAGACCTCAGCTGGGGGCACGTGCAGATGTGCACCCTGCACACCTCGGTGCTCCTGCCAAATATCCAGGATCAGTGCATTCCCGCACGGAGCCAGGGCTTTCAGCCTGGGAGAGCAGCTGCCTGGGGCCAGGCACCTGCCAAACCCCATCAGAAAACCTGGGCGTGAGGAGCAAGGGCAGCAAACAAGGAGGCTGCAGCAAGCTCTCCTCACCACACCGGCACCACTTGGGGGCAGAGAGAGACCGCAGCATCGCAGCACAGCCGGGCTGGGCTTTCCACGAGAGCCAGAAAATCCGGGCTCGCCGCATCCCCATCCCTTCCTGCTGCCCTCGCCTTCCCCAGCACCATCACAACCCTCCTCCGCCTGCCCCTCGGCTCGAGGAGCATCCTCCGAGCCGCATCGGCAGGGAACACGCACGAACTGCAGCACGTTGCAGCCTCCCTGCTTGCAAAGCTCTTTTCCCCGTGGACTCTGCACTGCAGTGCTGCGTTTCCCTCTCTCCACCTTTCATTCCCGCTCCCAGGCTGCGCCAGTGCCCGCTCAGAGCTTTGTTCTCCAGGCTCACCGCAGAGCCGGGGCGTGCTGGGCTCTGCAGGGCTCCGGGGATTTGTCCTCGCCTGCTCCCATCGGGGCAGCCTGGGGTCAGGCAGCTTTCAGCACACCCCTGACAGCCCCCACAGCCATGGGGAGAAGAGGAGGCAGCCCTCACCTGTGCTGGACACTCCAGCGACGTTGCTGGGTTCGCTGATGAGATCCTGCATGACCGCCAGCACACGGAACTCGTACCAGGTGTCCTGCAACACCAAACACACCTATCAGGGCCCCCACACAGCCTCCAGCCTCGTCCTGCCAGAACCTCCAACATCCCCCAGATAAATAAAACCCTCTAACAACACCTTTTTAATGTTAGCAAGTCAGGCTTTTATCCCTGCCCAGGGTGGTTGTGTGGCCATTTTGTGTGGCCTCCACCCAGACACAGATATAAAACTTTTTCATCTATTTATAGGTTTTCATCAAACAAAAATAATTGTTCATTGGTTCTAAGTTACACAATTCTCTTTCATTAATTAGTATTCTATCCTCTATTGGTTATTGATTTCTCGCTTCTTATGCTAATTAGTGCATATTTTTAGTATCTTTTTCCTCCTGTAGGGACTTTCTAATGTATACTGAGACTTTGTTAATCTCTTTAGCTTCTGGTTTCTGTAAAATGTCCTTGTGGTCCATAAATCCTACATTCCAACCTCAACAATACATCCTTCTCTCCCTTTGTTCATTGAAGCATATCAGACTGACTTCATCAAAACTTTAAGTCTCAGCCATTTTCTCAAGCTGTGTTCCTACAAAAGTAGCTTATAACTACTCTGCCAAACGCTGGCTAAGAGTAATTGAAGAGTAACACACTATTTATCATTTATATGTATATTGATTGTGATTACTTAACGCCATCAACTAAAATTATTAAAATGTTCTCTCTTTTCCAACACTTGCCCACTCCAAAACTTCCCCGGAGCTGCAGCAGATGGTGCAATATTATCACAGAACCACGAAGGCTGGAAAAGATCATTGAGCTGGGTGTGGTGAGGGCAACCCCTGCTCACCTGGGACAAGTCCTTGGCGAAGAACTCACTCTCGGAGCCCGGGATGCCATCATCCAGGATCTCCCACTTCTCTGCCACGCGGAATTCCATGATGTAGCGGTCGATGGGGAAGCTGTGGTTGGCGGGAGGGAGCCACGACAGGAGGACGCCTTGCTGTGTCCGGTTGGCTGTTAGGCACCTCGGTGGGGTAACCAACACCAGAGGCTCTGGAGTTGTTACAGGGAATGCTGGGGACAGAGCAGAAGGGACAGGGACACCTCTGAGCTGGGGAGATCCTCTTCCACACGTGCCCCCAGCAGCAGCAGGAGGACCACTGCGGCCGTTCCCACATTCCAGGAGTTCAGAGCACGCCTTGGGAGTCTGGTCTCTTATCACAGACATAGAAAAGTGGATTTTCAAAAGGCACTGGACTAAGAGGCCATGATTCCAGGCCTTCCTGCTTTCTCCCACCTCCACCTGAGAGCCTAAAGGCTCTGAGCTGTAACAAGTGATCTTGTGCTCTATTAATACCTCCTGATCCCAGCTGAACTTAAGGAAGATCTGAAAGGTGACTGGCACAGTACAGCTCTCCCATGCTGCACCTCAGGACAAGCCTTCCAGAGCCTCATGCATCCAACAAAATCTGCAAGCTTCATCCAGGACCCTCCACAAACTATTCCTACATGGCTGGAAACTATTGCTGATGATGTTCACCTCCATCTCCAGCAGACAGGACACATGGAGCAAGGCAAAGGGCCCCTTCTCCCCACAGACCTCACAGATCCCTTCCCAGCCCTGCCCTGTTCCCAAGGAGGACCTACCTAGAGTGTTCACAGTGACCACCTCACTGAAGGAGCTGGTGCCCAGCTTGTTTTGAGCCAAGACACTGAACTGGTAGGCAGTCTCTGGTTCCAAGGTATCCACCAGTAGCCAGCTGGAACCAGCTGGCACAGGGAGAGACAGCCAGTCATGGGGTCCAAACTGGGCTCTCTTCATCCTGCCGAGAGAAAAGGGAGCATCCTCAGGGGAAGGTGTCTTTGACAGGGAGGAAGAGGCAGCATCAACTTCTTATGTAAAAATGGAGCTTTCCCGAGCAATGGTTTGGTTTGACAGCAGTGATGTGGATGGACATGGGGCAGCCACTCGCCACCCACGAGCTGGCAGAGGACACCATCCCCTCGTGTCCCACCTGCTCTCAGGGGCACTGCCACCAGCTCTCCCCTCTGCCCTGAGCAGGGTCAGGGATAAGAGCAGTGCCAACAGCCCCGCTCTGACGCCATCTCCACCAGATTCCCATGGGCAAAAGCGGGAGCTGGAGCATTTTGGTGAGTGCTGCAAAGGGAGCGGCTGACGCAGGAGACAGGCCCTGTTCCCATTTATACCTCGACATCTCCTGAGCCAGAGCCAAGTTCTCCCTCAGCTGTAGCCCTGTGCATGTCATCCCACGAGAGACATTTAACTAAATCCCCATCTCTGCCACATTTGCACAAGTCGGGGGCTGCCAGCACAGCCTGGGGCACCACTCAGGGTTTGGCAGAGCAGCAGAGGCACTGGCAGGGAATGCAGGACACAACCCTGCTGGATTCTAACCATAAACCCGGGTGAAAAACCCTCCCAGAGCCATCCCAGTGCCACCCAGGAGCATGCAGCCACCTCCACAAGCCATTAATCCCACCAGGATCCCACATCCCCGAGCAGCACCACTGCATGACTGCTATACTGCAAGTATAGGTGCTCGTGTTAGAAAGATGTTTTAGGAAGTCTGAGCCCTCAGCTGCAGGATTTGGTGGTGTCCATGGAGGATTTTGGAAGGATTGGTGCAGATGGTTTGTCCTGGACAGGTAAGGGGGCACATCTGCAGCCACCAGCACACAGCCAGGTGAATCCACCCAACGGGAAAATATGGAGGAAAGAGAAATAACGCTGCTGTTGTCCAGGGAGCACAAAGTGAGGCAGAGAAACAGCAGCAAGCCATGGAAACAAGCAGGTCGGTGGAGAGCCATGCATGTGCTGTGTGCCTCTGCCAAACCCAGGGAAAGCCTCTGGATCACCGCAGCTCCAGCTGGGACTGCAGATCCCAGGATCCCTCACCATCGTGGCAGAGGCAGGAGGGCAGCAGGGCAGCCCCCGTCCTGGGCAGGCTTCCCTGCAGTGTTTAATCCCACTGCCCTCACATCCCTCCTTTCCCGGCACTGCTGCGGGCAGGGACACGCCAGGGAGGGGCTGAGGGTGGGGAAAGCAGGGGATAAATGCAGCACTGAACTGGGAGAACCCCTTGCTGAGGGAGGACGTGGTGCAGATGGAATGCTGTGCCAGCCCTGGCCACCCCTGGGGAGCGGGGCTTGCATTTCCAACCTTAACAATGGCAGACACGGGAGGAGAGCACGAATCCAGAGAAAATGGAGCCGTGTTTTGCTTGAGCATCCCACAGCCACAGCAGGGAGGAAAGCACAGGGATGGCACTCTGGGTGGCACTACATGAGCCAGCTGTGTCCCAGATCCCTGGGCCCAGGGAACAGCACAGCCCCCAGGGATCACACCCTAGGGTCAGGGCAAGACAGGTCACTGCCTCCCTGTCCAAAATCCCCACAGCTCCCTGTGAATTCCTCAATGCAAGCTTGGTGCAAACACCCTTCCCTGCTGGCTGCTCTCTCCCTGTGGAGTCTGGAAGAGCCACGAGGAGGCAGGAATCCGAGAGTAGGCTGCAGAGCAAGAGCAGCAGCAGCTGCTGATGCAGCCAGAGCAGAGAGGTTTAACCACTCCTTCCCAAGGACATTTTCATCAAAGCAAGGTCTGCACTGCTCAGCTTGCTCCCTCGTTTCCCCCTCTCTGTTCAATCCATTCCTTCTTTCCATCTCCAGACAGACAGCCCAGCCCCAGGCTGGAGCAGAGCAGAAATCATTACAGGCAGCGTCTCCCTCTCTCCTCTCTATCAGCAGCCTCCATCAGGGCAAATTAAGGCAAGGAAAGAAGGAGAGAGCGAGAGGAAAGGCTGAAGAATGCCAGCCCAAGCCTGGAAAGGGAACACATCACCCCCTCCATGTTTCCAAGGATGATTCTTTAGAAGAAGATGACAACAGCAGGGGCCAAAGAAAACCCCAGCCTTGCTGCAGCTACATTTCTCCCTCCCCTGCCCCAGGGAAAAGGCACAGTGCTGAGCCTGGCCCTGCTGCAGGAAGGTGGGATGCACCTGGGTGCTGGGGAGCACAGGAGCTATGGGAGCAAAGCCCCAGTGCCAGGATCTCACAGTGGCTGCTCATGATCTCAGCTGGGATTTAACCACCTCCAGGGAGCCACAGAGCAAGGAGAGAACATTTCTGCTTAGTCACAGCTCTTCCAGGACACACTCTCTAAAGGTTGCATTTTCCATCCTCTCCCTGGCTGTTAAGCCTCATAAACAGTTTATCTTGAAATTAGATGCCAGAGGCACAGCTACACGAATGCAAAGCATCTCCCACGTACCACAAGCAGAGTAAAACCTGCTGGGGCAGACGGAGGCAGAGGCCAGCACAGAAGGGAGAGGAAATACGGGAACTACACGATCCCACCACCACCACCACCACCCATCTCTCCGAGGAGCCCCGAGGGAGCTCAGCCCTGTCAGCCCCAGGGGCACAGAGCTGGGCACACCACCCTCCCCACCCTCCTCCCCCCGGCTGCTCGAAGCTCGGGTCGGCTAGGAAGGAAAAGAAGCAGAGAGCAAAGCATGCCAGGATGACTCACAGAGGGCCGTACCAAACTGAGAAAGTCTGCTCGTATCCACCGTCATAGCCGGGCTCCCAGGAGACGTTGGCTGAGGTCATGGCGGCCACCACGTGCACGCTGGTCGGGGCGTGAGGGCTTGTCCCTGCAGAGAGAGGGGACAGCTCAGAGGGGAGCAGCTCCAGGGCTGGAAGGGCTCTTCTCCCAAGCCATGGTCTGAGGGGACTCCTCTTGCACCAAGCCAACGGCCAAGGCCATTTCTGCTGGAAATGGCAACAGGACAGGTGGCCAAAATAACAGCACGGAGAAAGGCAACTGCACCAGGAAATAACATTTAAAGGAGACATCGCTCTTAGGATCATAGAGTGGTTTGGGTTGGAAGGAACTTGAAGGGAGAGCTACTCAAACCCTCATGACATGGGCAGGGACACCTTCCAGTAGACCAGGCTGCTCCAAGCCCTGTCCAACTTGACCTTGAACACTTCCAGAGACAGAGCACACACAGCTTCTGTGCCAGGGCCTCATCTACCTCAAAGAGAGGAATTTCTTCCCAATATCCCATCTAAACCTGCTGTCTCTCAGTTTAAAGCCACTCCCCCTTGTCCTGTCACCACAGTTCTTGTGGGGAGCACGCCCATCTCCTGCCTTGCCTGGGGGGCTCTCCCCAGGCCCCTTCCCCCCCTGCCCGTACCTACGACGGTCAGGTGGGTGCTGGCAGTAATGCTCGCGACGATGTTGGTGGCGACGCACTCCCACTCGCCATGGTCGTCCTTGCCGAGGGAGCGGATCTGCAGGGTCCCGCCGGGCAGCGTGTTGTGCTTGCTCCTGCTGGGCTTCCCTACCTTGGGCAAGGAGCGGGGTGGGGGGCCAGGCAAAGAGAGAGAAAACATGGCTGAGCAGCGGGGTGTGGGGCAGGGCGAGGCGGCGGCGGGGTCACTAAGCTACCTGCGCGGCCCAGGGGACACCGCCGGCCGCCGGCAGGGGATCCGGTCTCTCCGGTCGTGGCAAGGCAGACGGTTCCCCCGTTTCCGAGAGGACCTGGGGGGCAACGCGAGAGGCATGCGTCAGGAGGCTGCTGCTCAGCACTCACACACAAGCGGGAAACCCCACGGCACTCGCACGGACACCGAGCCCCGCGCCGGGGCTCAACCTCCGGCATCCAAAGCTGAAACTGCTGCAAGGAGGGGCGCTGGCGGTCCCAGCAAAACCCCTCCCGGGATGGGGAAGGCATAAGCTGCCCCAGGAGATGCCCAAACTGCCCCTCAGCCTCAGGTATCAGCAGATGAGAGGCTGGACCCTTCACGTCAGAGGTCTGGGCAGCGAGGGCCCCATGGGGATGTGGGAGGATGGCGTGCGTGGAGGTGCCTGGAATCTCTCAAGCCAAGCGGAAAGATGGATTTTGTAACAACTCATTTATGTCCATCAGCCAAAGTTGTGCAAATTCCACATTGTTCTGAGTCCTCTTCAGCTGTTCTTCATGTGAGAATTCCGCTGATCAACACCAGGACCCACAGGTTGACTCAAAGAAGGAGAAGCAGAAGAGCCCACAGACATGTGGGGTTACCAGTGCAAGGCAAGGAGTTCTTCAAGAGACTGGTCAGCACTGGTGGGCTGATGGGGAGGGAGGATGTTGGCTTCTGCCACTGGCAAACTGAGCCCAGCTCAAGCCAGCCTTGACTGGAGTTGGAGGAGATAAGCCCAGAGCCACAAAATGAGGAGGACCAGCAGAGGACACAAATGGGATTGGAAAGAAACCTAGCTGAAACTGGTGAGGGCATGGAAAGAAAAATAAGATGGAGAAAAAGACTAAACAGCCAACAAGTTTTAGGCAGGTCACTTGCAATGTGTACAAGTCACGGTCCTCCTTGTGCTGCTAAAAGGGACCCAGAGATGCAGCAGCTCAAGACACAAAGATTGGGGATGCTCCCACTGGGTGACAGAGGGACCCAGATCACTCTTAAGAGCCCTAAGAAGGGCATGGACAGCTTGGAGGGAAGTTCCTGACAGCACAAAGAGCCCAGGAGGTCTCCTGTAAGTGGCTTTCTTATGGGAGCAGTAAAGGTGGGAAGCAAGGGGAAGGCTGCAGGAGGACTGCAAAGTCCTCACTGCTCCCAGGCTGTGCCACCACACCCCGCCCTATGACAAGGGACATCCTGAAGTCTTTATATCCAATTCAAGATCATTAAAACAGCTTCTTCCCAGGGCCTTTGAAGTCTTGGGCAATAAAGCAGCTGCTGACTGGTCCAGAGCCAAGAGACCCCAGGATGTGCTGCAGTGACACATCCCCTCCCTCCACAGGAGGTGTGTGCTGCGAGAACGGCATTGCCACGACTGCCACGTCCAGCTGGTGACCACCTGGGAGCCAGGCAAGGAGGAGGGTGTCCTGTGGGCAGTGCTGGCGAGGCAGAGGAGGGGGCCAGGGCAGGGGCAGTGTTTCAGCTTTGCGGATGCTGCCGTGTCGGTTTCCCGGATTACTCGGCGGCCACAAGCCGGGCTTCCCCCACCCACCTGCGGGACAGGACGGCAGTGGCTCAGCCCAAAGCGAAGCAGCTGTACCTGCAGTTTGTTCTTACCGGGACAGAGTGTGGCTTCTCTGTCTGCAATATTCACCAAAAGCCAAAGGCACTGCAGATTTGTCTGGCAGGCCGGGTACCTTTCTCCAGGCGATGATGGGAAAGGGGTCTCCGGCAGCAGCGCAAGGAATCAACAGCTCCCTCCCTGCCTCCTGTCTGTACTCCCAGCCTGGTAGCACCGTGAAATAGGGGGGGTCCTGCAGCCAAACAAGGGAAAACAAGGAGTGTCAGCCTGCCCAAACTCCCATCACCAAAACCAAGCCTTTGCCAGACTAACCCAATCCCCATTCTGGACAAGCCTGAGGCATTGCAAGGAAAACTGTGTGGAGAACGTGTGCTAAGGAGCCTCGATGGCACACCAAATTACACACCAGGAGGGAGATTCTCTCCAAAGAGCCACTGCACTGGAGCATAGAAACATGGAATCACAGAGTGGTTTGGGTTGGAAAGTCCATTAAAGCTCATCCCATTTCACTCTCTGCCATGGGCAGGGACACATTCCACTATCACAGATTGCTCCAACCTGACTTTGGACACTTCCAGGGATGGGGCAGCCACAGCTTCTCTGGGCAACCTGTGCCATGGCCTCATCACCCTCACACAGAAGAGCTTTCTCCTAATATCTAACCTAAATATTACCTCCTTCAGTTTGATCCCATTACCCCTTGTCCCATCTCTACAGTTCCTGACAAAGATTCCCTCTCCACCTTCCTTGCAGGCCCCCTCAGACACAGGAAGGCTGTTGCGACAACTCCACACAACTTCTCTTCTTCAGGCTGAGCAGCATTTTGCTTTTTACTCCTCGAAACAGGAAGAAACCCACCCACATCACATCAGCCATCACCCTGATTTCCTCGCCCCGGCAGCCGCCCCAGCGGATGTGTGTGTCTGGTACACAGAGCGTTATCATCTGAACCTCGGCGAGACACCATGAATCACCACGGCTCCCTCCCAGGCACAGGACTCCGTGTTCAGGGAGGCAAGTGCAGCAGCTCCCACCCCAGCTGCACCGGGAGCTGCACTGGGAGCTCAGCGCGCCCCAGGCGCCGCACGCAGCCGGAGCACGTGGAGCTCAAATCATCCATTTATTAAAATCCTCCTGAACCCGAGCCCGGGCCAGCAGGGCTAAGTGTTTTGTTGGCAAAGGGGACATTCCAGGGAGATGTTTCCTCAAACTACCCCAGTCCAGTGTCAAAACCCGTGCTGCTGGATATTTCCAGCTACACCAGACACGGTGCCCCGGGGGTTTGCCTGTGCTGGTGGGAAGAACATCTCCAACCACAGCACAGACACGCCCTCACCCTGGAGCCTCTGCTCTTCCCCACACAGCCCCAGGAGCTGCTCCTGGCACAGGAGGACACTGCTGCCAGCAAACCCACGGCATTTTGGCAGAAGAGTTACCTTCAGTACCAGTCGGGCAGGGGGAGACTGGCCCATCGTACCCAGGGCGTTATAAGGCACACAGGTGTAAGTGCCGAGAGCATCTTCAGTGGCCTCCTCGATCCGGATCGACCCGTCTTCCAGCAGGTTCCAGCCAGCATACTGCAGCAGGGAGAACCAGGGAGCTCGTGCCTCCAACACCCACCACAGCTCCTTATTTCCCCCTCAGCCAAGCCCCCACCCACGCCCAGGGTGCTGTCACATCTCCGGGAGATGCCCAATCCCACTCCCAACATCCAAGGCATCTCCTCAACAGTAGAGAGAGGAAGCTTGGGTAACATCAGCCTGTCCAAACACAGCCAGGCTCCGTCATGTAGCCCAAAAGATTTAAGATCAGAATCTAACACTAAATAAAACTTGTTCTAGAGTCAGCAAGGCATCTCCACGTGGAGACCTGAGGGCACCAAGGACCAAGAGGCCACAGCAGCAACAGCTTTAAATGGAATTAAAACTTTAAATCGTTAATATTTAATCAAAAAATTTAAAATATTGAGTGTTTTCTTTAAATATTTAATGACTAATATCCTTGCTCAGACTGTCAAACCATGATTAGGGGAAGATGTAGATTTGTTAAAAGGGTCTTTTAACCACCGGTTGCCATTGGGAAAATAAAACAGGGCCATCAGGAGGTGACTTTAGGGGGAAGACAACATCAGATGCGGGAGACACAGAATGTCCACAGGCACTGTGGGCTCCAAGAACTGGAATTAACTCTGCCCACAGCTGATAAGGAAAACCTGCATCATCCCACCCATGAGACTTTTCTCCCCCAATAGAAAGGGACCCACAGGGTGCCTGGTGGTGCTCACTGGTGTTTGCCAAGGCCATGAGGATCCCAACCCCTCTGTGCCCCCTCTCCCCTCCCCGGGGGCTTCGTTACCTTCTCGATTCGCAGGGGACGCCCGTCCTTGTTCCACTTGACCAGCGTGACCGGGGGCTCTGCCTCCACGGGGCAGCGGATGTACCCGTGGATCCCGATGGGAACGTAGATGATGGGGGGCATGTTCACCACGCGGGCAGGATCTGCCAGGGCAGCAGCACCGCGTCAGCACGGGCACAGAGCCCATCCCTCCTCCCAGCCTGGCTTCAGAGGATCTGCCTCACTTTTGTAACGAATTCCAAACCCAGCACCACCCTGGCTCCCACAGGCTGTTACGCCAGGTTTGCTACACACAAATCCTCTGGAATACCTGGAATTTCTGGGAGGCTTTGCTCATGTCCAGGGGCTCATTAAAGATTGCATTTAAGAAGAAATGGGAGATATTCCTGCTCCCAATTCCACACCACCTTGCATCCTGCTGAAGCCTGCGCTGCTCCATTACAGCACAACACGTGCCAGGTGTGATGAACACCCAACACAGACTGTTTTTACATACAAGCAACCACAGCCACTTCAATTGCAAGGCCTTAAACACACCCAGACAGGTAAAGGGATCTATGTCCAGGCTTCCACGAGTCCTTTACCTCCCATATCTGCTTGTACTCGTGCCTCATTGAGGCTGGGTCATGTTGAACAGCATCCACCTCACCCTTTCCAAGATGCAAAAACCTTAAAATACATATCTAACCCCCCCTCCATGCTGCACCACCCACACAGAGAGGTGTCTCGCAATCCTCCAGTCTAGAATGTGTCATTAACAGCACTTCTAAGAGCTTTTTAATTAAGTGCGAGTGGGTTGAAGGGAATCTAGATTTTCTTTAATAAGAAGCTTTTTTAAAAAATGTTATTTTTAATAAGAAGAGTATTTCTACAATCTCGTCTAGACACCGGTAGCATGAGGTTATGGGAAAATCCTGATGGGGCTTGCACTGCATTAAGGGATAAATGTGGGGGTTTTGGGGTGCACTGCTGATGCAAAGTAGAGGGTAAACATTAAGGTGCTTAATAGGAAGGGATGGAAGATGTGGAAGATGGAAGATTATTGCTTTCTTGGGGCAAAACCAGCAGAGTTTGGGAGCTCTGCTCCCAGCACATCACCCCAGCCACTCTCCAAAACCGCATGCCCCCGGCAGTGGCACCATAACCCAGATTGCCCAGTGCCACATATGGAGCAGGCTTTACCCCCCTCTGCTTAACTCCACCTCTTAGGAAATGTAATCAAGGACTCCAGCAGTGCGGGAGAGGGTAATGGGATCGAGCCTTTCACTACTAGGTCACTGGCCAGGGGCCAGCCCAGCCCACTAATGACCCAGAGCTGTGTCCCCATCTGCTTTTGGAGGATGGAAAGCTCCCTCCAGAGGCATCACCTCCGTGTGTATGAGGTTTGCTCAGGAGGAAAAGGGTTTGTGGCACCAAAAGCTGGGCACCCTTCCTTGTTCCGAAGCCTGGCTGAGCAGCAGATTGTCCGAGCCTGTTCTCCCTGCCATTAGAGCTATTTTTAACAGCTATCAGCCCTGACAAGCGGCCCTGGATTAGCGGCAGGGCAGATTTAATGGCCTGAGGCCACAGGCTTTCCCAAGAGCCACCCAGCTGGGAACATCCAAGCCCCAAATCACGCCTGAGCCTGGGCACAGCACTACTCACACCGTCCCCCTGCCCACTCTGCCCCTTCATCCATCCCCACAGGGGTGCCAGCCCTTCTCTCAGAAGCTCCCCACTAACCAGCACCAGGTCTAAAGGCAGCAGCAGCTCTAAGGCAGCCATGGAAAATCCATGCTGAGAGCCCACTTTGCTCAGGCCTGTCTTTCATTATGAAATAAAAACGGCAAAGTCTTTCCGAGCCGAGCAATATTGCAATTGGAGCGGCGGCAATTGAGGCCATTACTGTGGAATGCCACAGGATGCCGGTGGCACACTACCCATTACCGCCCGGGGATTCCGGGAGAACAGCGAGCGTGGGAAGCAACGCTCCTGCTACAGCCCTTTCTCCTCCGCTTGTTTAGATCACTTACCGCCTGAAAAATGTGACACACCGAGCTCGCAGAGCGGCCACGCCGTTCACAGGAATAAACCCCCGAAACGAACATCAAAAAATACACCTTGGCACTGAGAGCCCTTACCCCACCCCAGCAGGGTGAGGACAGTCAGGGAGCAGCCAGGGGATGATGCTCGCTAATTAAAAAACACTTGTAGCCCAGGTGGACACGGGTCTCTGCTGAGCAGTGTCAGTCAGGCTGCTCAGACCATTTGCTTTCTTGTCTCCTACACCCACGTGGGATGCTCTTAAGCTTTTTTGCTGAGGATGATTCCGTGTTCATCCAAAGGCTGCTGTCACATCAGCCTGGTTCTCCCAGTGTCATACCAGGACAGGAGAGCCTCTGGGGCTGCCTGGGAGGCAGGTGTTACCAATCCCAGCCCCATCCCGCACTCACACTGCACTGTCAGGTAGGCAGAGGCTGATGGCGAGCGGCCCAGGCTGTTGCTGGGGATACAGGTGTATTTTCCAGCATCCTCTGGTTTGACACGGAAAATAATCAGCGTTCCATCGATCAGGATCCGCACCCTCAGCTTCAAGTCACTGCAGGAGAAGAGGAGAGGAGGATCACAAGGAGAGCCAGGGGCAAAACCTAACACAATCCCAGCTCCCAGTACAACCCAGGAGCAGCAGGAGGAAGAGAACACGCTGCCCCACCAGCTATCAACTCACTTCTTGAAGTAGACGTTCTCCTCCTCCCAGTACCACAGGTAGGTGAGGTTCCCGGGATATGCCTCGGCCTGGCAGGTGAACAGCGCATCCTGGGAGATGTTGACTGTGATGTTCTCCGGAGGGGAAACGATAAAGGGAGGTCCTGGAGGGGGGAAGAGGAATGTGTCACTCCCACTACTACAGATGTCCCCACAAAGGTTGCTGAAGTTCAGTTCCATCACAGCATTTTGGCTGGGAGCTGCTGGGTGGCTCCGGGGCAGGGCTAGCCCAGATCCTCTGAGAACCACAGTGACCCTGTTATTCCCATCCATTTCCCTAATCTCTGGGCTAACAGAGAGCCACAATGACCCTGTTACTCCCAGCCCTCTCCCTAATCTCTGGGTTGACTGAGAGCCACATTGACCCTGTTATTCCCATTCATTTCCCTAATCTCTTGGGCTAACAGAGAACCACAGTGACCCTGTTACTCCCAGCCCTCTCCCTAATCTCTGGGCTAACAGAGAACCACAGTGACCCTCTTATTCCCAGCCCTTTCTCTAATCTCTGGGTTGACTGAGAGCCACAGTGATTCTGTTATTCCCAGCCCTCTCCCTAATCTCTACAGCTTTGAGGAGGGGATCCATGCCCACAGTGCTTCTCCCAGGGCACACAAGGACACGCCTCCCTTCATCCCCAGCACTTCTGGAGGACAGTATCACCCACAGGAAAAATCCAGGGGGAACAGACTGCCAGGAGCCAGCAGCTCACCCCTGCCACAAAAGCAGAGCAGAGGACACCCCGTGCTCCTCTCTCTGCCGGTCGCTGTTGACCTAATTAAAGATTTATTTAATAAGAGAGGGAGCAAGGAGCAGGAGGCCTGTCATGCATCATCGCTGTCTGACGAGGCGCTTCATGACAGCCTCAATCTTTTCCCCGCTTCCCAAACAAAACCGAGCTGCCATCGGGGCCGGGCTGCTCATCAGCACGGCCACCACCACGCCCCAATTAAGCGGATTCCTCCAAACAGGATGCAGAGCCATGGAGCAGCCAGCACCGTGCCAGGCACAGAGGCCTGGGGGGGTCACCCCAGGGTGACACCACAGCCCTGTGGCCCGTGGAATCCCCCCATCCTGGCTTCCCAGGGGATGCTGAGGAGCTGGAAGGTCTCACCTTGGACGAGCAGGCGCGTGGTGTGCACAGCCTCGCCCTGGATGCTGTAGGCCCGGCAGGTGTAGGCACCTCTGTCCTCCCGGCTGACCGAGAGCACCGTGAGGCTCCCGTCGCTCACCTGGGAACAAGGGAAGGCCCTGGAGCGTGGGCAGGGACCCCCAGGAGGACGGGGAAAGACCCTCCCTGCTTCCCACGGCAGAGAGCTGCCGGCGCTTTTAGGGCCGGATGAGAGACGGGTTTCCCCGCTCTGCAAGACGTGGGATATTAATAAACCAACACACGCCTTTCTGCTCGATGCCAAGGGGAAGGGAAAAAAAAATCATGAAATAAATAAATAACCATCCCAGCGCATTCATCTCCCAGAAGTGACTGGCAGGCAGCAGGCTCCAAACCACTCCTGCCAAGCACCCCGGCACCATTGGAGCTTCACAAGGAGCCTTACTGGAGCATTCCCTGCCCACCAAGGACCTGCTCCATCGCTGGGGGATGAGGGGGAGACCCCAGCTTGGCCACTGTCCTCCCTGTGGGGCCACCTCTCAGCTGGAAGAGGAGGGGATGGATTCCCCCTGGGGACACAGCAGAAGGATGGACAAGGGACTGTCACCTTTGGGGAAGCAGCACCCCCTTGCACAGGGAGGCCTCCCAGCCAGGCTTCCCCCCCACCTCATTCTGCCTCATCCTTCTATTTCAATTAGTAACAAATGATTCCTAATTACTCTCATTAGTGCCTGCGCTGATTCCAATGCCTGATTTACCAATTAGAGCTCAGGGGGGAATCTCTGCCTGGGAGCCTCTGGGATGCAAAAAGGGTCCTGAAGGGAGGGGAGGAGGGGAAATCCTCCCTGCTCAACCCTGCCCTGCTCCAGCCCTGCTGCATCCGTCCCTGCCCGGGGGGACATTACCCCTGCTGCAGCCCCCACCCCATCTCCAGGGTCCTGGCCCCTGGGCTGAGTGTGCAGGGAGCAGGTCAGGCACAGGGGCACGGCTGTCCCAAGCACTTGGATGGTCTCCAGCCTGCACCCAAGGGCTGGCAGCCTTACAGGCTGCTGCTCAGCAGGGACGGGGTGGGGCAAAATGGGCACCTCACCAAGGAGAAGTGCTGAAAAAGCTCGGCTGGCTCCAGGCACGGCGGAGCTGCCGCCACCGTGGGCCTGTCAGTACTGTCCCTGCCAGCTCCCAGCCCAGGAGTCCCCACGGCTGCCCTCACCCTCCTACCTGGTACTTGCCATTGGCACCCAGAAGGTCTCCCTCTCTGAGCCAGGTGACGATGGGCTTGGGGTTCCCGAACGCCATGCAGGTCAGGGTGACGCTGCTGCCCTCCTTCGCCTCTACGTACTGCGGCGGGGTCTCCGTGAACGTGGGGGGAGCTGGGGGCACAGGAGACCACCGGGTCACCCGCGGCCACTCTGGGTCTGAGGGCACACGGGGACACCGCTCATCCTGCCTGCACACAGGGGACACTCTGCACGTCCCCACGGCAGGGATGGGACACCCCAAAGGCAAACGGGGCTGCACGGACAGCGGCGTCCCTGGGGACACCGGCCAAGAGGTGCCATCGCACCCCAGCCCTGTTCCCTCTCCTCCCCAGCAGCACCACGTCCTCCCCCCACCCACCCCGCTGCACATTAACTCGCTATTGTCAAAACATGGGAAAACACCGCAGTGCAGATCGAAAGGCTCCTTCCTGATGAAAGAGGCTGGCAGGATTACAGCCCGCCCCTAATTACCCGCGGTTGTTAAAGCCCACTTTAGAGGAAGACAGGTTGGCAATTTAATCTGCTTGGGAAAAAAAAAAAAAAAAAAAAGTAATTATATTTTGTTTCTCCCCAAATGATTTTTATTTTCCCCCTAAGAAAATTAAGCGTTGTAATGCGCTGGGGGAAAGCCACAGCCCTCACCCTGAAAGCAATTCCTCGGGCTGGGAGGATTATGGTTATTATATTGTTATTAAGCCCCTGCACACCCCGTGCTGCATAAAGCCCCAAAACCGGCCCATTTTGCCAAGGGGAGGGACAGGGCAGCTGGGGCCATTTCCAGCCCCTCTGGCTGGCAGTCTGCAGGATCTGTGCACGTGGCAGAGGTGAGCAAGGCACCACCATCCTCCTCCTCCTTCCTCCTCCTCTTGCCCTCCTTCCCAAGCCCTCGGAGCTCATTAGCAGGTTGAGGGAAAGCAGGAAGCAGCAGGCAGGGATGGGGCTGGTGGCCTGCACAGCCCCGCTTGCAAAGCTCCCGCTCACTAATTGGGCTCAATTAGGTGGCTCTGCTCCGTGCCACAGCAGAGCCATCCCCACAAAGGTTAAATTAATTGCACAAGGGCAAGGCAAGACCAGCGAGGAGCTGCCAGTGGCCACATCTCTCCAGCCACCTCACTGCAGCAGGAGAGGCACAGCCCTGCTGCTGGGCTAAAAATAAAGATCTCTCTCCTGATGCAGAGAATGACAATTTGTTAATTAGTTTAATATACAGCCTTAATAAAATGAAAAAGTAATTTGAGTAAATCTGAATTTCAAGAAAACAAAGATTTGATTTTCTGATCTGTTTGTTGAGAGGAGATTCATTCCCAGCCCTAGTTCTTGATGTCTCTCCTTTAAACAAGCTCTGTGTAATTAAACTGAGGAATCCCTAATAAAACTTTGTCCCTTTTGAAGTCACACCCTGGCCGGATCAGCCAGCCTGGATGGCTTCAGGCTCGCGTGTCTGCCAGGCACAGATGCCGTTGAGGCCCGGCATCCACCAGACATCCAGCACCCACCAGAAATCCCATTTTGGCAGCGCAGGGATGCCGCAGCCCCCACCCCGCTCACCATTGACCGTGAGGTGGACCCAGCTGCCGTTGTGGAAGGTGTCGTACTGCTGGTCCAGCATGAGCACTTTGCACTCGTACCAGCCCTGGTCCTCAGAGCGCACCTGCTCAATGCGCAGGGAGGCTTTGTCGTGCAGGCTGGCCCGGCCTGTGGGAGAGCACAGCGTTGGCACCATGCCCCCAGCACTGGAGCAGCCCCCAGAGCATCTCTGCAGGGAGCAAACCCTCCCAAACTGGTGCAGACCCCAGAGCATCACTGTGAGGAGCAAACCCTCCCAAACTGCTGCAGCCCCCAGAGCATCACCGCAGGTGACACCCCATCCCAAAATGGTGCAGCCACCAGAGCATGGCCACAGGGGACACCCCCATCCTGACACCAGAGCAGCCCCTCAGAGATCACTGCAGGGGCCACCCCATCCCAAACTGGAGCAGCCCCCAGAGCATCATTGCAGGGGACACCCCCATACTGACACGAGAGCAACCCCCCAGAACGTCACCACAGGGGATACCCCATCCCCATGTGGGCACTGTCCTGGTTTGGGGCTGGCTGAGCCCCTTGCAGCCGGTGGTGCCAGGCCGGTGACACACTCACCCATCTGGGGATGGCAGAGCCAAGCTGCCAGGGCTGGGCAAGGTGCCTCGAGCAACGTCTGCCCGCAGCGACACCGGCCTTCTGCTCCCAGCCGCGGGCTGGCGGCGGCACAGCCGGCACACGGGCGTGCCCCAAAGCTTTTCCCTGCCTGGGAAACTCCCAGAAAGCAGGGCAGCCCTGAGCTGACCCTGTGCACAGCCCCAAAAACTGGGTCAGGAGCAAAGCAGCCTAAACCTCCACCTCGGTGTAGTGGCCACCAGGCTGTGGGATCGCTCATTGCTGAGCTGAGTTTGGCAGGGCTCAGCTGGTGCATCATCCCTGCTGCTGCATTTCTTAGAGAGCAATTTGGGCAGACCCATAAAGACCCAGGGAAGATTCCCAGGACAGCATTCCACAGGGAAAGAGTTACCACAACGGGTCTGTCCTGCCACACCAACCTTCCAAGGGCTGGTTTCCAGCTCACAGATCCCACCAGAGGACACCGGCCACGTGTTGCAGGCAGCACATTGGCAAGCAGCCACATGAGTTCTGCAGCTCCAACCTGTCACCTCCGCCCAGCACGTGGCCCTGGCTCCATCCCCACTGTCACTGTCCCCCCAGCACCCCTCCCTGGGCTCACAGCTGCTCTGGGGTGCAGCAGCAGCAGCAGCAGCAGCCACCACCACACATCACCCTGGGTTTCTCTGCCTCGCTTGCTCCCGTCCCACGCAGCCCAGCTGGCTTCCTAACGCTGCTGCTTAATTAAAACCAACTGGGTGGAAAGCGAGCAACGAGAGGCAGAGCCGGCGTGGTTTCCGACGGAGGAACGGATGGAGCGGAGCTGCGCATCCCGGGCCGTGCCGCAGCCGGGACCTGGCACCCTCCCCTCGCCCCCCTGCGCCCCCAGGACTCACCGGCATACTCTGGGTCGACATGGGGAGGGTAAAACCCAAACTTGATGAAGATGGGGATGGGGACGCCGAACTTGAACCACTCCACGACATAGGGAGGGGGCTGTCCCGTGAGCGGGTGGATCACGTCGCATCCCAGGATCACGCTCTCGCCAGCGCGAGCGGTCACAAACTCGGGCTCCTCCCTCGAGCCAAGGGCACCTGGAGGGGGCGAAGGAAGAATCTGTGGCTGATCCCACTGCTGGTCCCCAGCACTGACCCAGGATGCCCAGAAGAGCAACAGCAGTAGTAATGCCCATCCCCAGCCACCTGTCTCCAACAAGGGCAGCCCGTGGGTCACCCTTGCCCCAAAAACAACAGGGGATCCCAACTCCTTACACTCAGCTCCAAGGCCACCCTGAGCTACCACAGGAGTCAGGACAGTGGCCATCAGCACCCCAGTGCTCCAGGACAGCTTCCCAACCTCTGCACCAGGGCAAAGGTGATGCCCAGTGACCCCCACAGGGATTTTGGGGACCCCTGCTCTCAGTAGAGGGGCACAGAGTATGCCTAGCACTGCTGCCCACATAGCAGCACCACCTGGGCTACCCTGTATCCTTGTGGCAGGGAAAAGGCTGCTTTTAGCTTGTGTCCCTGCATCCTCCAGCAGGCAGGACTGGGCAGGGACCCCTGGCCACAGCTCTGCTGTGCCAGCCCACGGACCCAGCTCTGTCGCCAGAGCCAGGGTGGGCTGGGCCCCCGGAGCTGCCATGCTCCAGCCAAGCCCGTATGTCCTCGGGCATCCCCGAGAGCCCCAAGCCTGAAACCCGTCTGCGACCTGCGCGTCGGGTCTGTCACCCTGCCCCTCCCAGCTGGCTAATTACAGGGGACTTTGGTCTCAGCTCCAAGGCTGCTCCACCCCGGCTGTGCCGCCCCGCTCGCTGCAGCCTGGCGTCATCCTGCTCTGCCAGCAGCAGCAAAGCTGCATCCTCAGCACGGCGTTCAGAGAGGCAGAGAGAGGGAAACCCAGGGCTGGGGGGAAGCCAAACAGGGGGTCCCCAAAACCAGGTTTAGACCCACACCGCCCTCCCCATCGAGGAAGGGCCCCCCCGTTTTCTTGGCACACGCGGCCGCTGGCTGTTCTGGGGGGGATGCTCGGGGAGGGATGCTCGGGGAAGCACGTTCCCACTCCTCCGCGCTGCTCCTCGGGGCCGCCGGTGATTGGCGGCGAGTGACATCACCGCTTCCCCGCCGCGGGAGCCGAGCATCACCGAGCATCACCGGCTATTTTTGGCTCTGGCACAAGCGCGTACCGGCGAGAGGCCCGTGATGTGCCACCCCGCGGGCCCACCAGCCGAGCGTCCCCGCGGGAAGGGCAGCGGGCAGAGCCGGCCGCCGCTCGCACACGGCACGCACGAGGTGTGTCCCTGCAGCGGGTCACAGCCTGAGGGCCACCCAAGCCCCCACGCCACCAGCAAACTGGGCACGGGTGGCTCTTTAACTGGGAGGGCTGGCTGGTGGCAGCGGGGTGGGTGACGCCGGGGTGCAGAGCCGTGAGCCATCTGCAAGGAGCAGATGCTGCGTTGCACACCCACCGCAGGCACCCGGCCCCGCTCGGGGGTCCTGCAGGGCCACGGATCCGCCCGGACCCCGGCGGGGCGGGGGGAATCGCTGAGCACACACGTGCGGTGTGCACGCACACCCCCGCACACGCTGCGCACCGCCTCGACAACGCTCTTGCACCTCTCCATCCCTCCTTAGCGCTGCATCGCCGATGAGCTCCCGTTCGCAGCCTGTCAGCAGGGACGGTACCAGCCCTCCCCTGCCGCCCCGGCACCGAGCTGTGAGAATCCGTCCTGACCCATCCAGCCGGGAAGGTGAGGGGGGCTGCGCTGCGGCGCTGGAGCCCCCCTCCCTGCCCCCGTCCCTGCCCGTGGTCCTGCTGCGCTGATGGGGGACAGAGCTGTCACATGCTGCTCAAGAGCATCCAAGGACGCGCCTCCCCGGCCGCCTTGCCCGAGCGAGCAGATCTCCAGCACCTCGTCACCTTCAAAGCGACACCTCCACCCACCAGCAGGAGAAGATGGAAGCGGTAGCACCCAAACCCCTTTCCCAAGCCCCCCACCCGCTCCAGCGCTCCAGCTCCTGGGCTACCAAAACGGAATCTTGGTTTCCAGCACCTCTCCACCAACTGGAGCCTGGAATGCTCATGTTTGCCCAGCTGGAGCAAGCCCGCTGCCCAAGAGGCCACCCTGGGGATGGGTGCCAGGGAGTCACACTACGCCAGGATCCCCTGACTGGCTCCCTGGCAGAGCAGTGGGTGACGTCCCCGGGGAGGGGACGAGCCAGCCGCTCCGCCGGCCCCACGCCTGGCCAGGGCTGCCCGGGCGCAGGGAAAATAGGTCATCCCCGGCAGCTCGCAGCGCCGGTGTCTGAGCGCACGGCCGGTGGGGAATTGCACGCACGGCTGAGCATCACCTCCCCAGCGCACGGCCGACTGGCAGCCCCGGCGGAGAACCGGCCCCCGGCTCTCCCCAGCTGCCACCCGCCCCGCTACCGGCCCCCTGCCCTCCTGTCCCCACCTCCAGAGCGCCAGGAAGGCAATGGGGAGATGTCTCACAAACCCCTCTTTGGGTCTTCCTCAGCTTCCCAACCCACCAACCCTTCAGGGTGCCAACCCTGACCAGGTTTTCCTTCCAAGTCCAGACCATGAAGAAAGCGAGCAATGGAGACTGCAGCTCTCAATTCAAAGTGTTTTCTCACCCCCACATTTGTAGGGAAACGCTTGAAAACAACCCGCAGACGCCAGAAGAAACAGAGCACAAATAGACAGGGTATTTTTAAACCCACTTGATTTTCCCAGCCAAGTTCAGAGAGGTTTCAAGGCTGAATCTGCGGTTTGGAAACGGGGTCAACATCAGGGAACGGCAGCACCGAGGTGAACCCCAAATCCGCCTCGGTGCAGGAGCTCACGTGAAGCTGGGGGATGCCTCGTAAAGAAAAACAAGTAATCAACAGGCTTCGTCATCCAAGCAGATCCAGGAAAAATAAAAGCACGCCGTGTGCCAGGAGGCAAGAATACAAGATGCGGAGGTGGAGTTGAACAGCATCCCGAAGGGAGAGGAGGGAAGGCTGCCGCCACTGAGACGGTGCCACCGCGGGGCTTCCCAGGATGGCGATGCCAAGGATGGGGAGACCCTCACCTGGGTCTGGGCCTCCAGCTCCTCTGATCCCAAGGGCAGAGGCAGAAGGTGCCACAGGACTCGGTGAGGCTGAAGGCATCCAGCATCTCTGCTGCGCTCGCTGAAGCAGGACCATTCCTGCAGGTGCTTTGTGAGAAAGGACACGGCCATGGCAGAGAGGTTTCCTTCCAAAGGCATGAATGCCTGGGAAGGCTTCCCCTCCTGCCACAGTGGACACCCATGCCCTGGGGCAGAGAGGGCATCCTCTTCTGACCCACCATCGCACTGCAGCCTGCTAATGGAGGCACCACTCTCCATTTCCAGCGCTGCCCCACACCCCTGGCACTCATCCCCACCCCTGTGTCCCCACGGGGACGGCTGAGGGAGCAGGCACAAGGCCCAGAGCCTGTGGACCTCTCCTCCCTGGTGAGCCGAGACGAGATGTGCTCTGACACATCCCGCTCCCATCGGTGGAGGCGGGATATGGCAGGGATCTCTGAGGACAAGGCCACCAGCGTGGCATATGGAGGCCAGCAGGGAAAGAGAGCAGGCAGCCATCACCATGAAATGAAGATGGGGGGAGACTGCAGCCCCGGCTTGGGGACAGGGACACCGTCCTGCAGGGACCCCAACTGCCAGGGCAGGGTGTGGGGTACCGGGAGATCACCTGTCCCCCACCTCTGCAGCCCCCTAAATATCTCAGTGGGGGTTGCACTCCCCATTACAAACCCAGTCGTTTTGCCTATCTTGGGGTATCCAGAGCTCCCCAAATGCACTGCCTGTTCCCTGGTGGGGGGAAGCCCTGGGGCTGGGAGCGCAGCCCTCACCCCCTCCCCCAGCTGGAAAGCAGCATCTGGGCTTTCAGTGCGATTCCTGCGTTTTAAACCCGATTTTCCAGATGGATGGAGGGCGATGCGCAGGTCAAGTGACATGCCTCAAGGTCACACGGGGCCAGGGAGGAGAAGGTTTAGCAGCTCTGAGGGGTGGCTTGGTGCCCCATTCCCAGCGAGATGGGGACTCAAAACCCTGTTCCTGGGAACAAAGGGTGTCCTGTGGGACCACCACCCTCTCCCCAAGAAGGCAGACAGCTGCCCTGGCATCCCAAAGGGAGTGCATGCATGGGATGCTGCCCCACAGCAGGTCCTTGCTCCCTGGAATGGCACAGGTGGGAATGTGCCTGGCTGGGCAGCGGCTCAGCAAGCACATGGGAGTACAGGTTGGTGCTCTGAGAGGCACAGAGATGGAGCAGGAAAGAAAATTACTTCCCTGAAGTCACCTCACTCCTACCTGAGGGTCCCTTGTGCCCCCTCCTTCTAATTGCCACCAGCCCGGTGTTGAGCCTCCGGTGCTGGCAGCTGCCTCGTGGGAGGAATCATCTCCCAGCAACGACCAGCAGCTACCTGTGTGCTCCCTGTGAGCTCCCTCCATGCACCATGGGGACAAACAAGCAGCTGTGGTGGGAGCTGGAGCACCAAACCCATCCCAGAAGAGACCTCCAGCATCTGGAGAGCGCTGCCCAGGTACTCTGCCCCCAAGTCCAGCCCCACATCACACCAGGCTGGCACCACCCTCCCCCTGGAGCAGTGGGTACCATCCCGACGCATTCACAGCCCTCCAGCAGGAAACTGGGATGCAGGCAGCGCTCTGAGCTGCCCGCCAGCAGCTCCTGAATCACGCTGTTCCTGGCTCAGGCAGCCCTCCCACCAACGCCAGCCTCTCCACGGAGGAGCAGGAGGAAGCGAGTTGTTTTTCCAAAGGCCAGCTGGTCGCTCAGGGCTCCCGGCTCGGGAGATTCCTACTGCAGGGAAAGGGACAGGGAAGGACTCCTCCATCAGCACGGCATGGGGCTGGACCCACTGCCTGCCCATCTGCAGGGCTTCTCATCCAGCGCAAAGGCACGCCCTCCAAGACAGAGGACCAGAGGTGAACGGGAGCTGTGCCACCCTGCCACAGCTCTGGAGAGGAACTTGCAGGGCTCAACCGTCACCAACAAAGCTGCATCTTCCAAGTCAAAAGGCAACTGAGCCAGTGAAGCATCGCCACAAGGACCCTCCGGCAAGCCAAGACATCGACCGAGCCGCTCACATCCCTCCCTGCCCCGCGCTCTCCCATCCAACAGGTCGAGAGGAGCAGAAAACCTCCAGGGAATGATGGAAATGGGAGCCCGGCCAACGCCCTTGGCTGTTTCTGGAGCCAAACCATCCCCTTGCCAGAAGAGAGCGGGGCCAAAGCCGCACGTGCCAAATCCTCGGCTCCCGGTCCAGACTCCTCCACGGCCAAAGAGGCAAAACCCAAGAGCTCTGCACCGCGAGCGAGCAGGGGAGGCAGCGCTGGCACTGCCACCCTGAGCCACTCCAACCAGCCAAGGTCAGTGCCAGGAGCATCGCCCGCCATGGTGCCCAGGGAACCTCTTCAACAGAGCCGAATCCTCCCTCTGCAAAGCCTCCTGCCGGATCCACGAGCATCCCCACTCACCGTGTGGTGCCACGGCGTCACACTCGTGGGAGAGGGAGGAAAAGCCCCTCGGTGTGACGGCACTGCTGGGAATGCCAGGAGGCCGATCCTTCCTCTGACACCCACTCCTGGTGCGGTCACGTCCTGGCTCTCCTCCCCCATGCCATAAGAGGGGATAACGCATCCTCCTTCCCTCTCTGAGCCGATTAATGCCTGGAAAGCCCTTGGAGAGCCAGGCAAGAAGGCTGCCTAGGGCCAGCACTGCTGCTTCTCAGCTCGGCAAGGAGGAAGTGGTGTGGGAGGAAGGCCACGGCAAGAGGAAAAGCCCCAGTGAGGGCACCAGCACATGGTGAGCCCCAGCTCTCCTCCAAAGCTCTGTCCCCAAGCAATGCAGGGTGACAAGTCCCCTTGAGGACGGGACAGTGCTGGAACCAAAGGGTTGCAGCAGCTGGAGGAGTCCCGTGGGCTCCCTGCCCCTGCGGGGGCTGCGCCGGCCCGCAGCACCCCCTCCCCCGGCACCCACCCACGCATTACTCACGGCACGCTCATTCATCACGTACACGCTGCTCCACACGCACAGCACCCCCGTGCCGGGGCTTCCCGGCACCCACCCACCCCGCCACCAGTTCCGGAGCTCCATCCCAGCGGCTCCAGGGTATTTCCAAGTTCCCAGGTGCCGAACGCGCTGCTCTGCTCCTCTCCCCGGCGGAGCATCCCTGTATAAGCAGCTGCTGCAAACACTGCCTCACCACACTGCAGCACGCAGTTCAGGCAGGCAGCAGCCGGCCACGGCTCAGTGAGAGGGGCTACGTACCCCCAGAATGGGGCAGCCCCATCCTGAACCCCCCGCAAGGACAGCCCCGTCCTGACACACACCCCCCTGCCTCCAGGAGCCGCCTGCCAGGCGAGGAGGACAAGGGACTGTGGCATAGCACAGATGTGACTCAGTGGGCTCCAGGAGTGCTGCGAACTGGGGGGGCTGCAGCACCCCGATGCCCCCCCCCCACCCCCCCCCCGCCCCCCGAGGCCGCGTCCCCCCCACCACGGGGAGGGGGGAGGGGGTGGCTGCCAGCCAGGCATCGCTTGCTGCCGGCAGCCAGCGCATCCCCATGGGCAGGGTGGGTGACCCCCGGAGCACAGCTCCAGGGTCTCATCCCGAGTAAGGACCACCGGGACGCAGGGAAAACCATGTGCCCAGTGAGGAGCCAGCGGCAGAGATGGGGAACACTGCTGCACCAGCGGCAGGCAGCTCCCGTCTACCTGCAGGGATGGCTCGGAGGGGTGGGAGGAGGTGGCAGCTGAAGAGAAAGAAGCTAGAGCAGGAAAATCAGGGTTATTCCTTGCTGCCGTCTCTGTCCTGACCTTGGACAACCCTGTGCCTCAGTTTACCACAGCACAGCAGCCAGTCTGCAGTGGGGGGAGAAGGAGGGCAGCCTCTCCTGCGCGGGGGGGTGGGAGCAAAGTCACCCCCAAACCCGCAGCCGGGGCGCTGCAGGGGAAGGCGACGAATCCCTCCTGCATTTCTCCTTGCCCAGCCGGGCTACCCTTGCAGGGAAGGGCAAACGCTGCCCGCACCCCCCGGAGCTGCCGCAGGCGCTTCCTCAGGATGAGAGAAGAAATCCGAATGCGGAGAAAAGCTTGCCCATCCCTGATCAACGGGGACAGTCAGGCAGCCGCGCTCCCTCCCCGCCAGGACCCGCACCCGCTTGCTTTCTCCCACAGGGAATTTCCAACCCCTGGGCAGAGGCGCCGCCGCACCGGGATCGCGGCTTCCCGAACTTCCCCCAGCTGCAGCCGCTGCCCTCGGGGAGGTCACGGCCAGCTCCGCCGAGCGCCTGCGGAGGGAGGATGCGCCGGGCGCTCCCGGCTCCCCCCGGCAGCGGGGGATGAAGGAATCGCCAGCGCCCCGCCGCAGCGGGAAGCGCTCGGTCCCCGCACCGGCAGCGGGGAAGACGCGAATCCCGCAAACCCCCTTCGCAGCCGCAGTTCCCCCTCCTACCCTCCTCCGCAGCCCCTTCCCGGTACCCTCTCCCCGGGACGTGATGGCCCCCCCCC
>QUSF01000045.1:752465-768050 GCA_003676055.1 Chloebia gouldiae | reverse complement strand
CTCTGGGTGGGATGGGGATGCTCTGGTCCAGCTCTGTTAGGGATGGTGATGTTCTGGTCCAGCTCAGGGTGGGATGGGGATGCTGTGGATCAGCTCTGAGTGGGATGGGGATGCTGTGGATCAGCCCTGAGTGGGATGGGGATGCTGTGGATCAGCTCTGGGTGGGATGGGGTTGCTGTGGATCAGCCCTAAGTGGATTAGGGATGCTCTGGTCCATCCTTGAGTGGGATGGGGATGCTCTGGTCTGGCCCTGAGTGGGATGGGGATGCTCTGGTCCAGCTCTGCACGATCAGGGAGGACATGATCCAGCCCTGCCTGGCACAGGGATGGGCCATCCTCCATTACACCATATGAGGAAGAAATTCCAGTGCTGCCCAGTAGCCACCACCAAGGCTGCAGTGGGGAATAATTGAATCACATCCTGGACAAGGGATCACTGGCTAAAATCCCCCCTGGCCCAGCGTTACCCAGATGGGAAACAGAGGGGGGGCACCCCTGAGCCCCCTCCTCCCAGGAGCAGATAATAGACCCCGTGTGAGCAAATTACAAGGAATTTGCAGCCATCCCATCTAATCCACAGGGGAGACATCTGAATCCTACAAGGAGCATTTGGCTTCTGGGTATAGAGGAGCTTAGAGACATGCAGAGGCATTAAAAACACGCCTGGGGATTAAGCTGGGAACTGGGAAGGGAGAGCACAGCTGGATTCCATGGGTAGCTGTGGGAGAAGATGGTTGGGGCTACCCAAGGGCTGTGGGCAAACTGCTTTTAGGCAATGGCCAAGTGTCCTGATGTAGGCTTGAAGTCTGAGGCATCAGTGGTGGAGGTGGGAACCCACGGATGCCGCCAGAAAGGTGGGATTTGACCACGGTGTGCTAAACTGAGGCATCACGGTGTTTTGGGCTCCAACCCCCAAGCAGGCACCAAGAGCTGCAGCCTGTGCCCAAACCCACATCCAGGTCAGACCACCCAGCCTTGGGGTTGAGCAAAGTCAGCCCCAAGCATCCCCCAGGATCAGGTCCATGCCAGTGGGGTCTTCCAAGGATAGACTTTGGCAATGTCCCTCATCATTTGGGATTTATTCTGATCATCTCTAATCCTCTGCCTTGATTGCTGAGGCCCCCAATCTCATTAGTTGGGCTACACTGGGTCATTATTGATGTTGGGGGGTGTTTAAAATTTATATTAATCCCATCTCAATAATCTGGTATTTATTGATTTTTATTTTTAACCTGTCATGTTATTAAGATGAGCTGAGCCAGCTCCTTATTTCTGAGGATTGCCCCATCCCAGCATCTTGTAATGCAAAAGGCTCCCAAAAACCTGGTTTATCCCAGCCCACAGAGGAGATGCTACCTCTGGCCTTTGCAGGCTGTGAGCATCACCAAGCTGTCAACAACCCAGCAGCGCTGACCCCCAGCTGCTCTCCTTTAAACCTGTTATTATAATTTTTCTTAATTACCACAGAAACAAGCAGCTTCCACTCGGAATGTTCAGGCCATCGCGAGGGCCTGATGAGGAAGGAGCCATTAGCACCCCATCCAAACAGCATCTCAAAAAGGATCTTTGACAAAATTGTCACCGGAGAGGCAGGGGGAGCGAGGCAGCCCGGCACAGTTGTACATCACTTTGACAGCTCGCATTAAAGCAACTTCAGGCACCTCTGGGAAATTACCTTCCTGTTAAACACAGCCAGGCACAGTGCCTGGGGGTTGAGCTCAGCAGCTGGGGCAAAGCAGGGCAGGGAGGTGCCCAGTGCATACAAACCAAGGGCCTGTGCCTCAGTTTCCCTGAGCACAGGCACAGCTGCTCAAGCTGGATGGTTGGAAGGGGTTTCCTTCACAGCGCCTCTCCCAGCTCCGAGCTGCAGCTCGGAGCTGATGGCTGCTTATCCGCCTCCTCTGCACACCCTTGGCAAAAAGCAAAATGCCAATAACTTGGGGAACAGCTCGTGTTTAGCTTGGCAGGCTGGCTATTGTTCCTGTACTGCAAACGCAGGGATGGCACAGACACGTTTGGGGTGGCTGCAAGCTGTTCCACCCCAGCCCCACCACAGCAAGTGGCAGCTCCCAGCTGGAGGCACATCAAGCAGGGCTTTTTGGGATGAAACCACCTCCAAAGGCTCCCCAAATTAATGGGGTGGGAGAAAACCTGCTGCAAATGCCTTCCCATCCCCATAGTAACCCATCCCTCCATCCTAATCGGGCTGCTCTGGGCATATTTCTGCCCAAAGGCAGCAAGTTTTTAGCACAAGGTAGGAGAAATGATGGAGCAAAGCCAAAGTCAAGTACCACCAGCTCCAGCAAGTACCTCGAGAAGCTCTCAGGGAGCAAAGCAATGCAGAGGCAGCAGTCCAAGGTAAAGATGTGGGGGTAGGGAGGGCAGCCTCATGGTTGTGCTGTATTTTTAGTTCCTGGGTTTTAGAGCCAACAGTTTAATAGGGGAGGTTGTTTTAATTGGAACTACAGTCACTAAGAAAAACACAAGAGGAGTAAATATAGAAAAATAGTCATGTTTCTGAAGGTTCTTTGGTGTTTGTCTAATTAAATGGAGCATTTTAATTACACATCAAACAGTGCCATTTCTAAAAAAATAACCCACAGGAATTTGCCTTGATTTGAAGAGCAGCTGACACCAACTTGGAAAAACAAGTGTGGACCCCCTCATTTGCAAAGGAGATTTGGAGATGCCCCAGGATGTTCCACAATCACCAGCCCAAGGATGAGGGGCTGGTGGACCCCGAGTGGTCTGGGTTCCAAACCCACCTGCAGCTCCCTAACACATCGTTCCTACTGGGGAAACCCTCTGCTGGAGGTCCTGAACATTATCTGGATGCCAGTCAGGAGGTTGCTATGCCCTGGTCCGGGGGAGAGGAAGCTGCTGGTACTGATAAGATGCTCCTCAGAGCCAGACACTCCAAACTCAGGATCTGGAAAGAGCCAAGCAGCCAAGCAGCCAGTGAACCACCAGAGAATTACAGAACACATGCACATGAGGGTGCCAACCATCTGGGCATGTGTGATGAGTAAAAAACCACTTTTCTGTGTTGTTCCAGACATCCTGGTGTCAGGCATCTCCAGGTATGGAACCTTTTCAAAGCTAGAGACACCCAGGAGCTTTTTTTGATCCTTCCTCCTTCTGTACCTGAGCGATGCACAGCCATCACTTGCAGCTGTGCAACCCACAGCTCCCTGCCTGCCACTTTGAAACGGCTCCCCAGCAATTACCTCCACAAAAAGTTATTAAGAAACGTCTTTGTCTGGAAGGGATTAGAATGGCAGTCATTAAAAAAAAAAAAATTGGCATGAAGAACTATGTATATTGCAAAACAAAATGTGTTGCTTTTTAATATGCTTTTATAACCCAAACAAATTTGTTTCTCACACTCCCAGGCTGGAAAAAGGAGCCGTCCGACAGTTTAGGATTGCAGTTTGCAGTCAGCTCCGCCAAGGAATCTGTTGCAAAGCTGTCGCAGCAAATAAACGCCGATTCCCTGCTGCGCTGCGGCTCCGGCGGCACCGCTCCGGTCACCGCCCGGCCGCGGCTCCCGGCACCGCGGCGGGGAAGGTGACACGGAGCCGGGAGCCGCGGGGACAGCAGCCGCACGTACCTGCGTCACCCCCGCTGGCAAGGACACGGTGGCCTTGCACGAGGCAGCACAGCCTCTGCAGGGTCCCCCGGGCTCTGCTCCGTGCGCCGGGATCTCACCAGGAGATGTCCAGACGGCAGGAACCCTTCCCTGATCACCCCATCCCGCTTTTCCCTCTCCCAGCCGGGCCTGACTCCCCACCAGCAAAACAGGAGCTAAAAAATCCCAGCAGATGATTTAATTTATTTATTTTCCTGGGAACAAGTGCAGAGCCCCAGCTCCTCGAAGCATTTGAATATATGAGCGTGTTTTGAGGCACTGAAAAGGAGATGCAGCTCCAGGCACAGACAGAGCATCCCTGCAACCTACAGCCGAGGAGGATGCAGGAAAACACCTGCAGGGAGCCTCCAACACCTTTCTGATCCCTGGGGTCAGTCCCACAGGAGAGCAAGCCATGGCAGGGAAAGGACCAAGGCATCCTTGGTCAGCTGGGAGAGCCTGAGAGAGCCTGAGCATCTTTTGGGAGCAGGGAAGGCAGAGCAATCCCCTCCCTGCAGCAGCACATGTTTTCCTCCCCCAAAACATCCACGGCTGTCACTCGCCTTTTATCACCAGAGCAGCGAGACAGGGCAGGAGACGCTGCTCCCAAATTCCCCACGCTGTCATCGAAACTGGGGAATCTGGAGATTCCCAGCTGGTTGCCTGAGGGGGTCCAAGGAAATTATGCATTCCCTGCAGGAAAGCTGCCTGCAGCAGGCAGGGAGCCATCCCAGGCAGCCCCCGGGGGGGGATGCTGGTGCTCACTCTGCTTTCTGCTCAGAGAATGGCTGATTCACGCTTATTCCAGGCTTCCCCTGCAAAACCTTGGATGAGGACATCACTCCAAGCTGGGCGGGTGTCTTCCACAGCCCCACGCTGGGCTTCCCTTCGGGAGGGATGCTGTGAGCCAAAACTGTGGTGTTTTGTGTAAAAACATGAGAGAAGGCCTTAGGAATTAATTAAGGAGAACCAAGCATTCCTGGGATAAACCAGCCCAGCCCCAGACACCTGCAGCTCCGACCTGCTTAGTTTTAGGCAGCACTAAAAAAGTCAATTCAATTTTAACAGCATCTTTTTGCCTTCAAAATTAAGTCCTTAAATGATGCAAAGCAACAGATCAAGGATGGTGCAGGCTATGAAAAGGAGAAGGAATCCTCCAGCACGAGCCAGGTTAGATGCTGGGGAACAGGGAAAACAGGATAAAGGCTGGAGGGAAAAAAAATGGGTAGAGGAAAGATCTGGGACAATTTTCAGACCACTTTCTGCCCTAAGAGGACACTCTGGGCAAGGAGCAGGAAGAGCAGCTGGGCACCCACGAGCCGTTCCCCTGCTCCACAACCCACAGTTCCCCTCTACCCATCACCCCACAACTCTTCCCATCCCTCAGACGCCCTCCAACATTTCTAGGCTGCACCTGAGGCCACGCACGCACAGGCAGAGTCAAACAATGGCCTCGGCTCTTTATTAATTTGCAAGGATAGAGGCAATTAACGACACCGTGCTTCGGAAACTCCTAATTGGTTTTCTGCCCATTCTCCTACGGACACAGGTCCCTGCTCGGGGAGCTCTTCCCGTGAGCAGCACCAGGAGGGGATTAGAGCAGGGGGACACGCAGGAGCCTGTGGATATTTATGACCCCTGTGAGATAAAGAGCGAGGTGAGGCGGGTGACGCTTATCCCGCGGCAGCGCTCCATCAGCGCGGCACCCGAGGCGCGATAACGGCTCCGAAATGTTGGGGGTGATGGATGCTGTGGGAGACTGACAGTTGCTGGGGCAACCACATGCAGAGGTACCCGGTCCCCCCCTCGGAGGGGCTCCAGTAGGGGTGGGGTCCCAGGGTCAGGTGGGGACAAGCTCATTGGCCAGAGCGCAGCGTTACACGGCACAATTAATTTTTATGGGTAGCTGCAGTTTTAATTGCTTTGTAGGGGCTTGAGGGTGCATTTACAGGAGCAACATGAGGGATGCACAGAATAAGGAGACCCCCAGGGATCCTGCAGCAGGGTGGTGGGACTCGAATCCCCTAAATTCACCACTGATTTTGGAACAAAAGCATCTCCCCAGGCATCTCTGTAACCCAGGCATCCAGACCTCGAGGCTGGCTCTGCCACGGGGTATCTGGGAACACGCCACCGCATCCATCTCCCTGGATAACGAGGTTTTCCTCCCTGGGAGCGAGGAGCACAGCACGGGGGATGTTCATTAGTGCCTGCAAAGCCACGTGGAGACACACACAGTTGCCAGGGCTCTGCACGGACCCTGAGGACAGACATAGGAGCTACAATGCTGAAAAAGCCAGCAAAGGTCTGGTCCAGCCCAAAATTACCTTCTGTGTCTGGGAACTGAGCAAGAAACAATTTCCCTGCGTACTGAGCAACACCAGGATGTTTTCCAGCCTAGAACAAAGCCAGGGAGAAGCAGGGCTCCCCTAACAGACAGAAGCAGCCCCTCCATGCCCAGAACGCTCCAAGTTCCATTCTCTGGAGCTCAAAGCAGAATCTCCACCAGAAATCCAGGTCCTGCTGGGGGCAGGGCTCTGCCAGCCCTATCCTGATGCACGCACCAAGGTTGGTTTCCCAACCAAATCTCCAAGGGGAGGGGACATCACCTTGAAACCAGAACCCCCACCACACAGCCCAGCCATGCTGTCAGTACCTTGCCAGGAGAGCCACAGGATCACCAAAATGGGCAGGAACCAGGGCAGAGACGATGGAAGGGCTTCCCCTCTCCTATTTAAAGCCTCATGCTCTGCAGCTGGAGTTCCCCTGGTTTGGGAGGCTCCAGGTGTTTCCAATCAGGGCAGTTGTTGCCCCTGCACCATTCCTCACCCCACAACCTGTTCTTGCTCACGGCCATGCCTTTGGGAACATTGTCCCCCTCACCATGGGAATGCCTTTGTTCCCAACACAGAGCAGCAGTGTCCTCCCCCACTTAAAATCCCCTTCCTCCCTTCAGCCCACATTGATTATTTTCCTCCATTAAGAAGCTGCATTGTGGCTACAAATTCACCAGTGGCTCATCCCTCACCCCTGCCTCCCCTCTCCAGTGCCCGTCCCTTCCTTCCTTCCTTCCCTTCCTTCCTTCCCTTCCTTCCTTCCTTCCCTTCCTTCCTTCCCTTCCTTCCTTCCCTTCCTTTCCTCCCTTCCTTTCCTCCCTTCCTCCCTTCCTTTCCTCCCTTCCTCCCTTCCTTCCTTCCCTTCCTTCCTCTCAGCATCAACCTCACCAAGAGCTCCCTAAAAAATCCTCCAAGCCAGGCATAAACTCCCCCAGGAAGGGAGCAATGTGTTCACTACCTGCCCCAGCAGAAAATTTCACACCAGAGAATTCCACACCAGCATGATGCCAGTGCCCTCACGGAGCTGCGCCCATATCCACCAGACTCCAGCAAAAACCCCAGCCCCCGCTGTGCCCCATATCTGGGGGGCTCAGGGATGTTCTTTGCCAGACATCTGGAGATACCTGGAGGAGAGGAGTGCAGGAGGTCACGACCCACAGCCACATGAGCCTCCTCCACCTTCTCCTTGGATCAATCATCTCCAATTAGCCCTGAGGAAGCGGCACACGGAGAACCGGAGGCACCAGCATTGGCACAGCCCCCGCCCGAGCATCCCTCCCCGCTGACGTCCCTCCAGTGACACCGGGGGAAGGAGGGGGCTGCAGAGGAGTGGGCGGTCATTGCTCCGTAGGAAAAATGAGTCCCCCGTCCCCTGCCCTCCTCCTCCTCCTCCTCCCCGGTCGCCCAGGTTGATGCACAAAGAATAGACCCAGTTGCTGGCGGGGCTGAGTAATGCTCTGAGCCGCTCCTCCCCGGCAGTGAGTAATGCCGCTTTTGTCTCCCGCGCCGGCACCACATTAGCCGGGAACGCGGCGTTAGCCGGGAACAGAGTGTTAGCCGGGAACGTGGAGTTAGGTGGGAACGCGGAGTTAGGTGGGAATGCGGCGTTAACCGGGAGCAGAGCGTTAGCCGAGAATGCGGAGTTAGGTGGGAACGTGGAGTTAGGTGGGAACGCGGAGTTAGGTGGGAATGCGGCGTTAACCGGGAGCAGAGCGTTAGCCGGGAATGTGGAGTTAGCCGGGAACACAGCATTAGCTGGGAACACGGCCGTTAGCCAGGAACGTGGCGTTAGCCAGGAACGCGAACACGGCGTTAGCCGGGAATGCAGAGTTAGCCAGGACCATGGCGTTAGCCGGGAATGTAGACTTAGCCAGGAACAGAGTGTTAGACAGGAACACGGCGTTAGCTGGGAACACGGCATTAGCTGGGAATGCAGAGTTAGCCGGGAATGTGGAGTTTGCTGGGCACACGGCATTAGCCGGGAATACGGCGTTAGCCAGGAATGTGGAGTTAGGTGGGAACAGTGCCCCTGGCACAGCCACAGCTGAGATGGCATCCTGGAGGCAACACCTCAGGGGTGGCACTCGCTGCTCACACGTCACACGATGCCACCTCTGCCCACGATGTTGTGGCATCTGTGCCCGTCTGGGCCCACCTGGCCCAGGCACTGCTGGTTGGGTGCCCTGGTTTGCCATGGCCATGGTGGAGGGGCACCCCAGGCACTCCTTGCCTGCTGCCGGACCCCACGGAGCATCAGGTCTGTGGAGAAGCACATTACCACTGGGTGCCATGGAAACGTGGCTCCCCTGGAACAAAGAAGTCTCCGCTTCCACCTGGATTTTCCTCCTTCCCGAGGAAACACCAGGCTGTGAAGGGTTTGACCCCAGCAGCCATGGATTGCGCAAAGCTCCTGCCAGCAATTGCCCCTGGAGTGAGGGGTTTCACCCCTGGCTTTCCTCCCAGGGCACATTTTGGGGTGCGGGGGTCAAGCCCCGAGGGTCCCCAGAGCACCCTTCCCTCCCAGTGTGGAGTCACTTGGCACTGGTGGCACCCCGGCTGCAGCAGCGGCGCAGGGCTGGCGAGTGGCTCCTGCTCTGGCACCCACACGGCAGATGGTGAGCCTCTTGCCTTGTGATTGGATTTTATTTTGTAATTTTTGGCTGTTATTTCAGTCCTCAGCCCCCTCTCCCCTCCCTTCTTCCTGCTGTGTCCCATGGCCACCTCCTCCCTGGGAAGGCAGAGATGGCTGTGGCAAATGTTGTGATTTTGCTCAGAGGAAATGGAGCCTGGCTTTCAGTGACTCTACAGCCCTTGATGGCTTCCCTGTGGGACATGGCAGGCTGGCAGTGTCCCACATGGAACAGCACTGGCTGGTGCACTGGTCCCCACCAGTCCCCAAGTTTCTTACGGCACTGACACAGGCAGATGATGTTGGTGTCCTCTGGCTGAGGGCTCCTCTGCACATCCCTGGGCACAGGGACATCCTGTCATGCCCTGGGGAGGGGACAGCGCTGGCAAAGAGAAGAACACCAGCCCCATCTCTGCTCAGCATCTCCCCGAAGGGCCATGGGCAGCACGAGTTTGCTGCGTCTCAGCCCAGTTCCCAGCAGGCAAGAACTGGTGTCACCAAACTGATGTGACAAGCAGCACACACAGCTGGAGGGATGTTCCTCCTCAGGGCCTGATCTGTCCTTTGCAGGAGCCCTGAAGGTCTGGTGCCACAGTGAGGATGATGCCACTCATGCCCACAGCACCCAGCAAAGCCCCAAATGTGGGTCACGGCCAGCAGTGACCTCGTGCACAAGCCCCTGGCCACCCACAGGGGTGACCAGTGCTGATAAAGACCACGGTGATGAGGCTCTGGGGTGCTCCTGTAGGGCTCCAATTTCTCTCCCAGTCCCTTTTCCATGGCTGTGCAGCCAAGTGGAGGGAGAAGCCTCTCCACAGCGCTACGAGTTCAGCTGTGCCAGGGAAAGAAAGAAAGAAAGAAAAAATCCCCAGCGCAAGCAAGACAGACTATAAATAAAAGCTGGAGAAGTGGGAGGCAGCAACCACAAGGGCTTTCTGAAGCAGCAAGAAAAGCAGGTGCATGTTGGCTCTGGCTCTCGATGCCTTTGTGTTTCCCGAAGAAGCCTGGGTATCCCTAATAGCCGGGCTCTGGGTGGGAGCGGGGCCGGGCTTCCCTCCCGCGAGCTGGGAAGGCACAGACATCTGAAGAGCAAATTCTGCACAGGATGGATGGGAGTGACGTCGCTGAGCCTGGGGAGTGAAGAGAGCCGAGGAAGAGGGAGGAAGGGAGGCAATGGAAGGCTGAAAGGGAGCTGCCGGCACCGACACAGCCCCAGCGGCTTCGCGTTTAATGGATGAAGGGGAACCTCCAGACGGAATTCCTACCGGATTTAGTGGTGGGTTGAGGGAACTGCCAGAGCTCAGCCTTGAGTGCATCCAAACTGGGATCCCCCCAAAAACTGCCCCGTGGGGATACAGGAGCAGTGGAGGGAAACAGAATGCCTGCCATTCCCCAGGGTCACCCGGAGCGGCTGGGGATGGGGACCCCGTGCTCCGCCGGCGCCTGCCAGCATGGAAGGAGTGGAAAGAAGAGAGGAAGAGAAGGAGACAGATGGGCAGCGATGGAAACATAAGTTAACTCGAAGGAAGCAGATAAACAGCAGGCAGGGAGCAGATCCCAGCACATATGCTGTGCTGCAGCCAGCCAGGCACACGGAGCTTCCTCTCCATCCCTGCTTCCCAGGCCTATGGATGGGGCTGGGCTGTGCAGGAGGTGGGCAGCAGGATGGGCTGAAGGCTTGAGACTTGGGGTGAAAACCCTGGGAAGGTCTAAGGCCAGGGCTTGCAGCTTGGGTGCTGCTCACGGCCATGGGGCATTGTGGAAACCCAAAGCAAAATCCGGCCAAAGGCACAGAGGAAGCATCCATGAGATGGAGGTGACTTCCAGCTGGGCAATCACAGACCTTTTCCCTATGACACCTGGGTTGGATTTGACCAAGGAGAGCTGGTTCCTCCCTTGCTGGCAGGGAAAGGCAGAGTGGGCAACAGGATTTGGGCCAGATGAGTTCTCCGGCCTCAGTTTCCCCAGGCAGGAGAGGGGAGAGGAGCAGCACCAGCTCCTCCAAAGGGCTGGCAGGACCGAGCACCGCTCCTGGTGCCGATGCAGCAGCAGCTGCAGGTCACTTCTGAGGACTCCAGCAGCTGATGGACAGGGAATGAAGTCAATCCAAAGCCGAAGCAGGGAGGCTGAGACCCTCAAAAGTCCTTGAGCCCTGCAGCACCGTGCTGCCTGCTGATTACCAGGGACCCCAGCACCAGCACAGCATCACCGGCTGCTCCGGCCACGCCGCCACGGCAGGAGGGGACCCCGGCACCCCGCAGTGCCCCCCTGCCCACAGCAGTGCGCTGGGGTCTGTGCTGAGGGGACTCTGAGCTGCCGCAGCCCCCGACTCGCCCAGAATAACAAGCAGGCAGAGCCGCGGAGCTGCCGAGAAAATCTCTCCAGCGACGCTCGGCCGGGTGCTAATGAGCCCCGGGCTCTCCGATCTGCTCAGCGAATGTCATGACCCAGATTAATTGCTCAAAAAGACACCCAAAGGCTGCTAATAAAACAAAAAAAAAAAAAAAAAGGAAAAAAAAAAGAGGAAAAAAAAAAATAACCCCACAACAAGCCCCTTATAGAAGCCAGCTCCCCTCCCTGCGCATCCCAGCGCCGGCAGCCCGGAAAGCGCTGCCCGTGCGGGGAATGCGCGTCGGGGCAGAGGGCCAGGCAGTGCCACGGGCGCACACAGCCGCCCTTGTTCCCCACTCCCCTCGGGGGCCCGGAGCCGCCCGCCGGCCCCGCCGCACAAGGGCCGCCTGTTCGGAGGCGGCCGCGCTCCCGGCGCGATCCCGGCACGTCCCGGACGCTGCCGGACCCCCACAGCCCTTGGGGGCTGCAGCTCTGCCCCCCCGGAGGGAAACGGAGGCATTGGGAGCCGAGTGCTCCAAGGGACAGAGCTGTTTCAATGTCACCCAGGTCCTCGCTGGCGCAGGGCATTGAGAGCAGGTGGCCTTTGCATCATCCCCAGCCGAGCCCTTCCTCTCGAGAGCAGCCTTTCTCCTCGGAGCCTGCAGACATCAGCTTTCCCAAGCCTTTGATTTCCCGACCCTCCGGCAGCGTGTGGCTGGCCCCAGGGGGCTCTCGTAGCTGTCACTCAGCTGCTTGTTACCTTCTGCACCGACTCGGTGACTCCCACGCAACTCCAGCACTTCCCACCGCCACCCCAGAGGTGTCCCACCACATTCCCCAGTGCCACAGCAGTGCTGGGGGTGGGGAACCCTCTCCAGGGATGTCTGTACCCAAGGGATATTCCCACCAGGATAGGCTCTCCACAATTGGTTACAGCTGACAGCCCGACTGTGGGGCCATAATCCAGTTATTGCCTGAAAATACCTTCCTGTTCAGAAAAAAGGTCTTCATCAGCCCATGGACGTGGTAACTCTCACCCTCTGCAGCGCCGAGCAGGAGAAGGGGGCTGGAGGGTCTCCCTGCCAAGAAGGCAGGAGGAAAAGGAAGAAAGGGAGTGGGAGCAGATGGGAGATGACCACCCACCCACCCGGCTGCTGCTCGCTGGCCTCCAGGACTCCTGACCTAGTTATTAGCCATGGAGGCAAAGCACAAAGCAGAGAGGAATGGGGGGAAGAGCCCGGGCTCAGATCTGCAGAAATCTGTGGGTGATGGACAGGTTAACACAGGGCACTTCCAGAACAGTCTGCGAGACAGAGCCTGGCTGCGAGCCACCACAGCTCAGCCTGCCGTCGGTCATGTCGAGCCAGCGACGAGCCACAGAGACATTCCCAGATCTGGGAGAAGACACCTTCTGACAAGAGACCTAAACTGCTGCACCCACGCAGCCGAGAGGAGACATGGGGGCTGCCATCCCCCCGGAGCACTTCCATGTGGGCACTTGGGGCTGCCGAGCAGAGGCAGCACGAGGAGAGGAGCGGCGGCTGCGAGAGAAAACCGGAGAGCTCACATGAGAATTAATAAGGCACAAATTGGTAGCAGCAAGAGGAATTAATGCTGCGAAGAGGCTGCCAAGTGCCACGGGGAGAGAGAGGCGCTTCCTCGGATTTCCGCTCAGCTCGGAGCTGTGCCTCTCATCCCGGCAGCAAAATGGAGACAGCCCTGGCCTTGCTTTATCCCAGCGCCTTCAGAGGCAAAATTTCTGAGCATCCCTCGGGCTCTCTGGGGAGCACAGCGGTGTCCTGGATCCACCACAGCCTGCTCATGCCAAACCCAGGATCTGGAACACGCCAGCGTGTGCTCAGTGATGCCAGCAGCTGGATCGGGACCTATTTGGGCAGCAGCGGGCAGACCGGCTCTATTCCTGGCTCCTGACACGTGCAGGGCTTGGGAAGCAGCTCGCAGCCTTGCCTGGCACACCGGAGCCTGACTTCCAGCCCTAAAGTCACTGCAAGACAAGCACCATGCCCAGGGATCTCTCCGTGCCGGGCAGAGCAGCCATACTGCCCCGCGTCCACCCGAGCGCCCAGCAGGACGTGCAGGGGAGATGCTCCCCGTCCCCAGGGACCGGGACACGTCTGGAGACCGAGAGGTGACCCTCGGGAGCCCGCAGCTTCCCTCTCCTCCCCGGCAGCTCCAGCCCCGCGCGGTGCCGGCTGCGGGCGGCGGTGGCTGCAGCGGAGGTGGGAGCGATGATGACTCAGGAGATAATGAGGCAGATCAGAAGGAGGAGAGGAGCAGCGAGAGGACGCGGAGAGGAGGCAGCTGTGTCCTTCGGGCCCACACCCGCTCCCCCTGACGTAGCACCTCAGCTGCGGTGCAGGAACACGCACCCCCGGCCCTCTGACTCACCCGGGGGGCACGGCAGCACCGGGGTGGGGCGATCGTTTTAACCCCATCCCTCCTTCTGCCGGGAATGGAAGTTTCCAGGCAAGTAGGTGAGGGGGAAGTAGGGCTACACATGGAGCACCGCAAGGATGATGGCTTTGGGGTGCCTCCAGCCCCCCACCCATTGCCCGCCGCTCGGGTTCTCACTGCTGTGCTGCCCCACAGGGAGCCCATGGAGATGCCCCGAGGCTTTGAGCTTCCAACCTTTCATCCCACCTGCTCCCAAACCTGCCGGTTCCCCAAGCTCCTGATGGATAAACAGCCTCTCCTGCTTGGGGAAACTGAGGCAGGGAGGCACCAGACTTGCCCGAGGCTGCTGTTTCCAACCAAGCCAGCAAGGGAAGCCAGGAGCCCCGGCTCCTGCACTCATTTTCATCCCAAGCTCATTTCTGAAGTCATTTTCCCTTTGTGCCAGTGGCACTACAGAGTGGCCAACGTCACTGGATCACTGCTTGCCAGGCTGAGTGCCTTCATTCCCACCCAGCACCAGAGAAGGAACTTCTAGACCCGAGAGGCGCCCCTGCCTCGCTGTGCATCCCCAGGGCACAGCACATCACCTTTCCCAGCCTCAGTTTCCCTTCCTAACCAAAACATGGTACTGCTAAGGGCCTCAGTGTCCCCTCTGTCAGAGTTCAGCCTCGGGGACCTTCCCAGCAGAGCCAGACTGGGCCCCTCCATCTCTCAGCATCTTCCTTCCCCGGGAGCTGAGCCTTGGCAAGGGGAAGGAGCTGCTTATGCAGAACAAATGGAATCAATCAAAACAAAAGGCAGCGGGCCTGATTCTATTTATTACCCATCCAAGAGTGTCAAAAGCGTCTCCAGACATCCACAGAAATGCCATATGGAGAGGGGGAACCCAGCGAGGCCACCCCCGTGGGCAGGGACAGGCAGGGCCAGCCATGACTAGACATTAACCCTGCTCTGTCCTTCAGCTAGTCCTGGGGCACCTCCCAGTCCCTCCCAGCCCCACTGCTCAGCACCCTCAGCCTGCTCCTTGGGACTGCACCAGTCCCCAGCCACCCACTGCTTCGGGGTGATGCCACGGAGCAGCCAGGGCACGTGGAGTGGGGGAGGATGAGGAGCAGGGCACTGACACCTGCCCAAAATAGCTGGCACTGGATGCAGCACCACCTCCACGGACACTTCAGGCACTCAGGATCCATGGTGGAGGATCCAGCAGCAGGATCCAGCCCACGCTGCTGAGCGAATGAAATCTGTGCCTGCTTCTCCAGGAATGTCACTCATGTTAACACACTCCCCGAGCTCCAGGTACCTTCTCACCTCTCCCTCGGCCTTCCCAGCTGCTGGGAAAGGTGAAGCTGGAGGTACCTGTGTGCTGCTCTCCCAACTGGGGCAGTGGCAGCCCCCTGTGGCATTGGAACAGCAGCTGGCAGAGACAGGAAGACCAGAGAGGTGGTTTATTGACCACTGCTGGGGCTGCAGCGGGGCAGTGGCGTGTCACAGCCTGTGTGCCAGAGGGACAGCTGGCTCCTGGCACGTGTGGCCACAAGGATCTGCAGGGGAAGGGGCCTTTGTGCCTGGGGGCTACTGCAAAGCACCAGAACCTCCTGTCCTGCCTGGCTGGCATGAAGCTGAGCCCAGCTAACAGCACACCTGGGCACAGCTCCTGGGGCTGGCACCTCCAGGTGAGCCATGCTGGGCTGCAACCTGCCCTTCTCTCGGTCCCCAGCACGGGTACTGGGCTGTGCCTCAGTTTCCCCTTGCTGTCAGGCATTGCCCACTGTCTCCCTGGAGCCTGTCCCACTTGCCAATCCTGGGAACTGCTGATCACAGGAGGAGCAGAGGGCAAGCCCCTGGCTTCCAGCTCCGGGGTGTTCAACCCATCCCACTGCCGGCAGCACCCGGGGCACAGCCATGTGCTGTGAGCCATTCCCCAGGCAATGAGGAGACGCTAGTTGGGCTTCGTGCTTCTCGGAGAACAAACCGGGCCACGCTGCTCCCCTCGCCATCCCACTGGGCTGAAGCTGCCCCCTGCATCCCTCGGGGCGCCGGGGCTGGATCTGCCCCGTCGGAAACGCCACGGGGAGCAGGGTGGGACTCGCACCGTGCTCAGCCGCAGCTCCGGGACGAGCATCCCGCGGGAGCCCGGCAGCGCGTCCCAGCGCCGGGGCGGCGGGAGGATGGTGCTGCTGATGACGATGGTGATGATGATGATGATGATGATGATGATGATGATGATGATGATGATGATGATG
>QUSF01000045.1:741413-752455 GCA_003676055.1 Chloebia gouldiae | reverse complement strand
TGATGATGATGATGATGATGATGATGATGATGATGATGATGATGATGCTCAGCAGGGGATGAAGCTCCCGCCGCGGCTGCAGGCTCCCCCTGGCGGCCCCGCCCCGCCCGGGGACGGGCAGGGATGGCATCTCCCATCAGAGGTATTCCCAGCAGCAGCACTCCCACCGACAGCATTCCCACCGACAGCATTCTCACCGACAGCATTCCTCACAGACAGCACCCCACACCAGCAGCATTCCCTTTTGTCAGCGTCCCACACCGGCCACATCCCACACCGGCAGCGTCCCCGGGTCCCCCAGGCACCAGCTGCCCTCTGTGCTGCCCCGAGCCGGGAACAGCCCCTGGCAGCATCCCCCCATCCCTCAGCCCATCTCCACCCAGCAGAGACACAGCTTAAGCCCATTTTAATTATATTTCAAAGAGAGGGTTAATGAAGGGGTTTGCACCTGAGCCCTTCCCAGCATCCTGAGGGATCTGGCACAGCAATCAGGAGGGCCTCGCCCCCCTCTCTGAGTTGGAAGGGACCTTGAAAGGTCATTTAGTCCCTGCAGCCCATGTCAGTGTGTGCCCCTGATATGGGCTGTGAACCCCCCAGCACCCCGAGCACCAGGACAGCCCCTCCATTGCACCCCCACAGCTTTTATAGCCCTCAAATTCACCCCATGCCCTGCAGAGACCCCCTGAACACCCAGCTCCCAGTCCAGGCCCCTCCACCAGACTAAATCCAACAGCAGTCAGGGAAGGGGGGCAGGACAGGAGGGGGAAGAGGAACTATTTGCTTTTTCCAATTTGAACTTATTAAAACTTCATTCAAAGAAATAGACTTTTCATCTCAAATCTCATGCAAGTTTCATAGCACTGCAGATGGCGGAGTGGGAAAACGCCCGTCACAGAGTTTAATAACAGCACCCAGCCCTTCAACTGCTTCCTCGCTGTGCCAAAACGTCCCCACTGTGCACCCAGAGCGCACCCCACGCTGCCCTGCATTTTCAGGACCATCCCCCCTCATCCTCTAATGGCTTTGCTCGCCTTGTCGCCAGTTAAATCTGCAGCCCTCTCGCACGAATAAATCCCCCTGGATGTGCCAGATGCAGGCGCGAGCCCGCTGCCCCGCTGCCCATCCGATCAGCGCGGCCAGGCCGTGTCCTGCTGTCCCCCCTGGCCCCCGCCGTGCCTCAGTTTCCCCGGCTCCGGAGCAGAGCCGACGCTGCGGCTCCGCAGGGAGCGGAGGCAGCGAGCCGCCTGCCAGCCGGAGCGGCAGCGGTGGCGGCATCGCTCCCGTGGGAGCCGGCGGCCAGCGCGCTAAATGCTGCGGGTGCCTCTGATGTCCCCCGGGGACAGAGGAGCCGCTTCCCCACCCTGCGGCTGCCTCTCGGGCCCCGCGGGAGCCGTGACTAAACAGCATCCCCAATACAGTCATTAATAAACATCCGTGCCGCCCGGGCGCTGTCGCCTCCGCGCCGCGGAGCAGCATCCAGAGAGTGCTGATTCATCACGGGAGCAGCTGCCCTGGGCTCCCCGGGCGGGCACGGCGCTCGCAGGGGCTGCTCGGAGCCTGCTCTGGAGCAGGAGAGCCTGTGGAGGCCTCCTCTTCATGCCCGGTGCTGCAGCCACAAACGTCAGCAGGCAGCTGCAAAGCGTCTCGCTGCCTTTTCCCCGTGTGAGAGGGAAGCCCCGGCTCTGAGCAGCTCGGAGAGGGGCCAGGACTCGGCTCCTGGCCGTGCCACACGCACAGCTGTGAATTCAGGGTCGCCCACCACGGACGGGCTCTCCATCACTCACATCCCTGAGCCCGCGCAGCCATCGGGGGCTGCTCACACCGAGCCTGCCCGCATGGACGGGGAGCAGAGGGAGCCGGGGCTGGGCACCCTGGAGCAACACCCGCTGTGAGCTGAGGGCCAGACTGCGGGAGATGCAGAGCTTGGAGCTCTGCCGAGCCCATCCAGGCACCCCCGTGGCCACAGGAAGGGCAAACCCAGCTCGGGTTGTCCGCAGCCTGGCGGGTGATAACCGCGCACCCACAGACAGCATCCTCCGGAAGGTAGCAGCGCATCCCGAGCCTGCTCCGGCAGCTCCCCGCACCAGCCCGAGCCTCCTGCCACAAGGGGGAACTCCTGGGCTGGAGAAATTCATCCCAGAGGTGCTCCACGGCTTGGCACCCTCAGCCCTCCCAGGAGGGTTTTTCCCCAGGGGAGGATGCTCTGCCCTCGCTCAGCACGAAGCGTCACGGACCCCTTCGCTTGCCCCAAACCACCTGAGGGCACCTCCCGTCACCCTGCCCAGGGGAGGGGTTGGGTTCGTGGGATTCCTGTCTCTGACCTCCTTTCTCCAGCTGATCCAATCCAAGGGATGAATGCCAGGCAGGACACGCCACTCACGAAAGGGGACGGAGTTGAACTGAATGAAGGAGCATAGCAGGGCAACGTTGCTGAGGCATTGCTGAGAGCACCACAAAAAACCCTCACACACTCTGTGTGGGTGGCTCGGTCAAGCAAGGACAGCCTGGACACTCGTATGGTCACTGGGGAGGAAAGCCAACAGGACTTCCAGGAAAAATGTCACTGGTCTGGCTCGCACTGCTGTCCTGTAGCACCCACACAGGTACGAGGGAGCAGGATTTACATCCCAGCTGGACTTGCCACACTCTGGAGTGAGCCCAGCGTCCTTCAGTGGGGCAGAGGTAAGACTGAGCACTGGTTCCACATCTGGCTGGTGCCATCCAGTTTTGTATTCCCACAGCCAGGCTTTGTGGCCACTGCTCTCCCACATGGACATTCGCTTTCCCCTCCTCCTCAAAGGCTCCAGCCTCCCCCCAGCCAGCAGCGGAGATGTTTGGCTTGGCCACGTGGCTCTCCAAACAGCAGGGTGGTTCCAAGATAAAATTTCCTGTGGTGCTGCTCACACAGAGCCCTCGGGAGTGTCTGTTTGGGGGAAAGTATCAGATAAACTCCAGGCTGGGTGGGATCCAGCACTGAGCAGAACCCATGGTGGGGTCTGAGCCCGTTGTCTGAGCCCCAACCCCACCTGTGGGACATGCAGGAGCATCGGTGACATCGGAGACAGGCACGCCTGGAGGGGAGCTGCAATGCTGCATCACGTGAGGAAGCAGCACCAAGAGGGGCAGAGAGGCACATGAAGGTGATGAGAGCTGCAGTGGGGTTGGGAACTCTATCCACAACTTTAGGGTGACAAAATCTCCCCATAGATCTCCCTATAGCTTTAATCTGCACAGGGACACTTTCAGGAGAAAGGAAAACATTCCTTGGCAGACAAATGTATTGAGAAGAGGGTGGGGGATGCTGAGGAATTTGTCTGCCCCCAAGATGGAATACCAGGAGAAAGAGACAAAACACAGAAAGGGGAAGAGAGACGCCAGGAGGATGGAACAAAGAGGCATGGGCCAGCAGGATTAGCAATGATAAACTTGCAGCTAAACTGGGCTTATGTCAGCCTGTATTACCCGGGAGTGACAGCAATGATGGGCTTGCTCATCTGCCATTTATAAGTGGCAAATTCTCCCTCCATCCTCTTTACTATGAATTAGCTGGCATATGTCTAATCGTCTTTGCAAGCGCCACTCGACTGGCAGAGATTAAGGCCCTGCTCCTCCTCCAAACCCAGCACTGCACTCCACTGCAAGGCAGCAGGACTCTGCTTCCACCAGGCTGCCCAGGGAGGGACCAAGGATGGCACTGAGTGGCACAAAGCAATTCCCCCTGCCTCACAGCCCTCCAGAAACCCAAAGATTTAAAGCAGCTGGGCCCCAGACCAAGAAATCCCTGTTCCTCCAAGGGAGCCTGGGCAGCTCTCCTCATGAGAGAAGCCCTCCTCTGTGACTGCTTCAGACCCAAAGGTGTGGGGTGCCATCACCTGGATAAGCCATCAGGTAGATGGGACAGGGAAATAAGCACCAAGAGGTACTCAAGAGACCAACAAGTGTATAGTTTGTTTGTTTTTTTTTAAACTAGCACTAAATCCTTGACTCCTTTCTAAGCAACTGCTGCACTTGAGCACATTGCAGAACCCGACTGGTTTCCATCAAAGCCATGCAAACCAGCTTTAGCTAGGGATTTACATGGAGGAGAGCTGGGATGGTGAAAACCAAGGCACTTATTAAACAATGAAGCAGTGCAGGAGGTGAGTTTGTGTGTGGGGGTGTTTGCATGGCCAGCTGCCTGCCGGGGCGTGTGTTGTTTGGCCAGCAAGGTGCTGCTTGGGTGGTGGGAGACCCTTGGCTGACACTGGACTGTTAGTCAGGCATGTCAAAACAACCTTGGAGGGCTTGGAAAAATCCAGCTCGCAGACAAGGCTGCTCCAGCCCTGCAGCAGGAGCCTCAGAGCCAGGGTAAACAGTGACTCAGGAAGGGAAGACTCGGGGGTCTGGTGGTCGAGATGACCTCGAGATTGTAAAAAGTCTTTTTCTCCCAGCCCACATGGCCAAAGAAGGAGTTGGTGTGCGTAGGGTCAGCTTCTCAAGGTCATTTATTTTCTCTTATCTATAACATGCTTTCTCAAGGAGCTGCAGTCTGTCTAGCAGGTCAGTGCTAGACAAAGCCTTTGGGCTGGTGTTACAATTTTATACTAAAAACTACCTGTACTATGTTTACAATATGTGCCAATATCTATAATTTATGTTGGACAGTGTGTCTCTACCTTAAACCAAAAGTGTCACCATCACAGCAAGACATGGAGGACAAGAAGAAGAAGAAGGTCAGGACATGCCCAAATCCCTCCATCTTGTCCCCTTAAACTCCTTATCTTAAAACCCCAAAATTCTACTTTTCCACCCAGTGTTAATTCAACTACCACACTCCTCAAACCCTTGTGACTGTAATTCCTCACACAGAGTTGGCAGTTTTTTCCCACAGGCTAAAATCAAACCCACAGGTGTTTTTGATTTTGTGCCAAGGTCTCTGAGCCCCCTGCCAGGGTCTGGGGCCAGCCAGGGCAGCCAGAGGGATGTGCTGGGTTCCCACAGGAAGGAGCACAGGGGATCACAGGAGATGGGTCTGCAGGGAGCCAGTGAGGGGCACTGCCAAAGGAGGCTGCTCTCACCTGCACAGGCTGGATTTGAAGAGCCTCCTGCCACGGTGCTGAGGAAGCAGAGCAGCTCCTTCTGCCCCAGGGCATGAGCAGCCTGAGAACAGGACTTTGGGAGCCCTGAGCCTTGCAGGACATCCTCACTCTCCTGAAGCAAATGTTTTTCCCTCTCTGTTCCTCATTGTCTTTCAAGAACAGAGATAAATTCGACAGAGCCTTATCTCTAACAGTTATTAGCCTGTGCACCAGAGTCTCCATGGGGTCAGGAGAGAGAGGAAGCCTCCCCTTCCCACTGACAGTCCCACACCCCAGCAGAGGAAAGGGAGTTGTATCCACCTTCAGCAGGCAGCCCCAGCCTGGGAAGCAGGGCTTGCTGTTCCCAGGGACGTGTCCAGCAGTGCTGAGACCTGAGCTGGGTGAGCAGCCCGAGCACCCACCCTGCGCTCCCTTGGCAAGGGCACAGTCAGTGTGACCAGCTGGGTTTGCTGGGGGCTGTGGCAGGGCAGCGAGGCCTTGGCTGTGAACAGGAGATGTGCAGCACGCCACAGGCTGCCCGGGGGCTGCCCTGGGCCAGTCAGATGCTGTGTGCTGGGCAGGGAGAGGAAAGCCCTGCTCACACCGGCCACACAGCACTGCGCTGGGGAACCTCAGCTTCCAGCAGGCTGGGGCTCTGGAGGGTGCTGGAGGCAGCAGGCAGCGCTGCTCAGTGCTGGAAGGACAAAGAGACAAGGTCCTGGTTGGGGACACCTGCTTCAAGGGCACCTCTCACTAGTATTGCTGTGTTCTCCACGCCTGCACCGGCACAGGGTTGAGGAGCTCGGCTCGGGGCGTCCCCAGGGATGTGGCTGCTCCAGGAACGAGCAGCTTGGAGGCAGCTGCAGGGAGCTCTGAGCAGGCACTGCGCCGTGCTGCAGGACCAGGAGGCAGCTGTGGCCCTGTCCCTGGGGCTTAGCTGGCTCCTCTGTGTAGCTGTCACCCAGCACGCTGCTGCAGGCAGCCCTGAGGAATGCAGGCGCTCCCCACGTCCCGGGCTCTGCTGCTGGACCCTGTTTATTCAGCAGGAAGGTTTCCAAGCATGGCCAGTCCCCAGTGCTCACTGCCTGCCCTGCTGACCGCAGACGTGAGAGCCCTTGAGCACAAAATATCCCGAGAATACTGCCTCTAATTAGAGGGTAGAGTTAAAAATACCCACGGTCCATAAAGAGAGGGAGGCAGACAGGGAAAAGGCACATGCCAGTGTGACTGACGCCCCGGGAGGGAGACGAGATTAGGAGCCACTCAGCCTCACACATACAAATGATTCAAAATAGATGAGCATATGCCTGAGCAATGAACTAGGGGGAAATGATGGGACTGGTGTAGGAGTGGGGTCATGGTCTGTGACACCAGGGAATCAACAGCTTGTCTAGACTCCAGCAGACAGAAAAAGAGATGCTGTCTTCAGCTAGGAGTGAGAGGCACTGTAGCCTCCACACGGAGGCCATCCGTAAAAAGCTGCCCGAGCAGCAGGAGGGGTGTGAAAAAGGGATGGACACAGGCCATCATCACAGGCTGCATCTCTCCCCAGAGCTGCTGGGAACCATCTGGGGCAAATGGCTCCAGAGATCAGGAGTGATGTGCACAAACACGTACCTGCAGAGCCTAAACTGACCCTAGAAACCCTCCAGGACAAGGCAGGACTTTACTTCCAAACACCCTGCCCAGTCAGACTGAGAGGTGCTGTCCCAGCAAGGGGAACCAGGCCTGCTGTGGACAGGTTTAGAAAGAAAGCTTTAAAATAACAAAAAGGAGGCTGGTTAATTAAAAAAAAAAAAAAAAGTAAGCCTGTTTATTACAGAACAGACAATTGGAAGCAAAGCCTTTGGCTAGTCCGGACACTGTTTCAACAACTGAGCAAATAAATAATCATAACCTAGGGGTGCTTCCAGGGAAACCAACTTAGAGGAAAGACACGGGTGTCAGACACCCCAGGCCTTTTAAAGTCTCTTTAATCAGCTGATTGGAGCATCCAGGATCCATGACAGGTCCATTTTCTCTTGGCTTATAACTGGGGTCATCCTGGACCAATCCTTTTGCCATTCTCGCTGTTCATTGTCTGGTCTCCTCCAATCTTGGCTCGAGTTGTGGCCATGCCTCATGAGGTATTCTGGAACTTTTTCTGTCATTTTATGAAGATTGCCACCCCATCTCCTCCCTGGTTCCACCCCCCTTGCACATGTACAAGTGTTGTGGTTTAACACGGAAAAAATTTTTTTTTAGAAGGAAGAGGTTAATTTGGATATTGACACTTGTAGTGACTAATTAAGGGTAGACATGCCTTTGAGAACATAGAGGGGTTAAAAGCAAAATTTCCAGGGGAACTTGCTCTCTCCCCTAATACTCCTCTCTCCCCTAATACACTTAATATTAAATATATTGAAAAATAATAAAATGTCTCACTATAGTTTGTTAAATTTAAGTAATAAAAAAAATTTTTAGAAGTTTTCATTTTAAATCTTATGTATGCTTTTCTTTCTTTTTTCTTTTATAATAATATAGTAATAATAACTTAATAAAGTTCTTTTCCTTTGTTATTAAATTTAAACCTACTTTATTCTCAATCACATTTCACAACATTCAATTCAAAAATTACATTTTCATAAAAGCACTAACATTATGCCAATATCAAACCATAACAACAACCACACTTGGCAGTAAATTTAACTATTCCCACATTTTTTACCTGTATCTATAGCGTTCAGTACTAATTGCCACTTGTTACTTATACATACTACACCCAAGCTAAATCACAATTTTGTTACTTGTATTAACAACATTTATACATACATCGTTAACTACCTTCCCCAAAAGTTTAAATTTGATTTTTGTTCATTACAGGTCTGTTCAGCCAAGGCTGGGATACAGCTCCTGCTCACCCCAGTGCAGCTCCAGGGAGACTGTTCCTCTCTGGTGGCCATTCTGCCACCAGCTACACACATCACCTGTGACCTTCCATCTGCCACATACAAACGTGGCTCTGGAGACACTTCTAACCATCCAAAAAAATCACATCTGCTGGTATTTTCCCCCTGAGAAAACACAGTGGCCCAGAACCCTCCTCTTTCGAGTATTTCTTGAACAGAACAAATTCCCCCCAGTGCTGCTGCTCCCACCTCTGAGAGCAGCCAAACCCTCTCTCTGGTGGAGCAGCCTGCCAGCACCTCCCTCATCCCAGGCCAGCAGAGACCTGCCACAATCACAGCATCCGAGTTAAAGAGGTGTGGGGCGAAGCTGCTGCCTGGGAAGGTGCAGATGGACAGCCCTGAGGGCTCAGGCTGCTCCTCCACACACAGGGCATGGCACAGCTCGCTGGCAGAGCCCTGGAGCCCCGGTGCCTGGGATAATCACATTCCTGCCTGCCATGTGCACTGCTACTGAAAAGCCATCGTGACAGGCACAGCCTGTTATTACAGGTTTGAGCAGCTTCTTCCCAGCAGGGCTTGAAACTCAGTTCGGGCCTCCAGGCACTGCAAGCATCAAAAAGATCCATTTTCTCTGAGTCACCTTCAGATCCCAAACACCTGATGTACCACACGCTCCATATAACCCTCAGAAATCCCTAAGGGCTTTTTTTACCTTAGTCCTTGGTCACCCTCCTTCTCTTCTTACAAGAGCTAGGAGTGAGGCTCCACTGCCTTAGCCCACATTTTGTTCTCCCCACACAGGCTGTCCCGGAGCTTGGGAAGGCTCCCTGGCAGGACCTGTGCTCCCTTCCTATCATCCTGCAGATCCCTCTTCTTGTTTGGAGCATGGATCAGAGAACAAAGAAATCATAGAAAGAGGTCCCTCATTCCTGAATACATCCCTGTGCCACACAGGGCTGCCCTCAGAACGAATTTTATTCTAGTTACTTGTTTGAACATTAAATAAGGAAAAGGGAGCTCCATCTGTGTGTGAAAATCAATGTTTTCCACAGCAGTGCTTTGCCATCCCAGGCTGATGGGTGCTACAATTCCTGTATAATATTTATTGTGACTCCTTGAGCTTGTTGAGTTTCATGTTTCAAAGGGCTCCTCAGAGGCGATGGCAGCTGAAAAGGCAGGACCTGGCTGCAGTGAAACCACGGGGGCAGCACAGAGAGGAGCTGGCACCGGTTGTATCAGCCTGAGACAAGCAATTGGCACATGCCTCTGGTGCAGGAGGGATGTGTGAGATGATGCCTGAGGTTTCATGTCCTGGTGTTATCCATGAAGGTGATATCTGCTCTGCCAGTTGACTCCAAACCCGGCCTCTGCCTGCATTGATTATTCACAAACACTCTCAGGGCTGAGCTCCAGCAGCCTGGAGAGGGGAATCAAGGCTTAGGAGAGCTCCTCAGAGTGGATGCAGCTCCCCCTCGAGTGGCCCAGATGGCCTGGGGGAGCCAACACACCTCAGCACCCTCCTCCTGTGGCTGTCCAGCACGGCTCATCCCCAGTCAGAGCAGCACAGAACGGTTTGGGTACGAAGGGACCTCAAAAGTCATCCAGTTCCACCCCCTGCCACAGGCAGGGACACCTTCCACCAGACCAGGTTGCTCCAAGCACCATCCAAACTGCAATAATTTTTTTTTTCCTGCAGTGCAGCTAGAGACCTCCCATCCTTCTTTGTCTCTTCTGTCTCATCTCCTCTCTGCCCTGATCAAGAAGCTGCTGGAAGCTAAAGAGGATCCTGACACTTCAGTGATTGCACTTTATCGCTGATTATATTCGCTGTCATCACATTTTACTCCTCCTGTCAGAGCAACCCAAATGGACTGTGTTAAAATGATTCCTTACTCGACAGGGACCCAGCCCAAAGACTGCCAGAGTCAGGTTTTAAGCCATAGAGCCTTATTAGGCAATTCCCTCCCCTTCATCCTCAGGGAAATGTCCCATCTGGCCATCAGAATTGATGACACTCCCTGTATTAATTTCACCGGGCTCAGATCAGCCCTTTAAATCTACTCATTAGCATCTCGAGTTAGATCTGCTACATTATCAGGTTAAATACATTTTTACATCCCTTAACTTCTGCCAGCTCTGCCGAGCTGCTTTACAGAGCAGAGGAGAGCTCTGGCTTTCTTTCCAGCTGCTTGATCTTCAACAGCTTCTTAATTACATCCTCATCAGACTCTGCTGGCAGTGACGCAAGAGCCAGCATTAACACAGAACTCACTCTATTTGGGGCCACGGTCCCACGCTGATAATTTCTGTTGCTTTCTGTTAATCAAAGAAAAAGATCCTGGGGCATTTTTGAGGACCACATAGCAGTTCGGGATGATCTCTGTGCAAAGCCATTTTTCAGGGCAAAATCACTAAATCAAACATTGGGCTGTGTCAGAAAGGATTTGGTCCAGCACGAGGGCTGGGGGAAGGTGTCCCTGCCCATGGGAGTTAGAACTAAATGATCTTTAAGGTCCCTCCCAACCCAAACCAGTCTGTGATTCTACAGCTCAGGAAGTTCCTCAAGAGCAGCATTCTCTGCCCAGATGCTTGTTTATGTTTCTTGCTTACTTTAAGCTGTTGAAAGTTTATAGTGAAATTCACAGACCAATGAGAGGGGGCTTTTTAGGGCAAATTCTCAACGAAATCTCTTTTTAGGGGACCTTGTTAAATACAAGGAGGAAACACTTTGGAGCAAAACTTGGATGGGTTTTGTAACCACAGTGTTGCTAATATCCTCGCTCAAAAACATTAAAGTCCTCCCGGTGCTTTACTCGGGGTTAGTTTCCTTCTCTCCACAGAGCTTAACCAGCGGTTGGGACCGGCCCCTCTCAGCACCACGGGTGGGAGCATCCCTCTCCCCACCCGTGGGGGTCCCACTGCGGGACCATCCCCTCTCCCCACCCGCGGGGGTCCCACTGCGGGACCATCCCCTCTCCCCATTCAGGGGGGTCCCCCTGCCGGGACCATCCCCTCTCCCCATTCACGGGGGTCCCACTGCCGGGACCATACCCTCTTCCCTCCTGTCACGGTGCCACTGCCAGGATCACCCCCTCTT
>QUSF01000045.1:711106-741008 GCA_003676055.1 Chloebia gouldiae | reverse complement strand
TCAGGGAGGGAGGAGGGATGCGGTGTTCCTGTCCGGATCCCGGAGTCGGGGAGGGAGGAGGGATGCGGTGTCCCTGTCCGGATCCCGGAGTCAGGGAGGGAGGAGGGATGCGGTGTCCCTGTCCGGATCCCGGAATCAGAGAGGGACGAGGGATGCTGTGTCCCTGTCCCGATCCCAGAATCAGAGAAGGACGAGGGATGCGGTGTCCCTGTCCGGATCCCGGAGTCAGGGAGAGAGGAGGGATGCGGTGTCCCCGTCCCGATACCGGAGAGAGAGAAGGAGGAGGGATGCGCCGCCCCGGTTGCGATCCCAGGGAACGGGGGAGATGCGCTGGCCGGTCGGGATCCCGGGGCGGGGAAGGAGGAGGGATGCGCTGCCCCCGTCCCCATCCTGGAGTGAGTGAAGCAGGAGGGACGCGCTGCCCCGGTTGGGATCCCAGGGAAAGGGGGAGATGCGCTGTCCCAGTCACCATCCCGGGGAAGAGCAGGGATTCCCCTGCCCCTGTCCCGGCAGGGATGCGCTGCCGCGACCCTCGCCCCGGGGAAGGGAGGGGAGGGAGGGATGCGCTGGCCCGAGCGCGGGGGGATGCGGGGGAGCCGCCGGGCAGGGGACGGACCAGCACACGGGTCCGGCAGCGAGGAGCCGCCGGATGCTGCAGGGAGCGTGGGACACACACGCCCGCTCAGGACAGGGGGAAACATCCCAAAACCCAGCTCAGCAAGGAGCGGGTCCAGGGCTGAGGGTGCCAGGAATGTGCAGGCTCGGCAGGCAGGCAGGGCGGACACTAGTGCCTATTCAAGACCAGGCACAGGCGCCTATTGTTCGGGGGGCCCCGCATGAATGTTTGCAGTTTTAATTGCAAAAACATTTGCTAATTCCGCTCAGGAATGAATTTGGGCTCATTTGTTGTCTGGCTATTAATAGCTGAGGGGATGAGGAGGGGGACAGCAGCCGGTGGGCTCACGTTGTCCTCCCCCTCTCTGCCCAGATGGCAGGAGGAGAAGATGGGGTGGAGTGGGGTTAGACTGACAACCAGCCTACAGCTGAGTACCAAAATACACGGGGCTGAGTGTGTACACACTCACCAGTCACTGTTTTGGGTCAACATTCAAGGAAGTGAATGGAAATACTTCAAACAGTTTATCTAAGGACAAAAAACAGTCCTCCAGTGACTCCAGAGAACTCGCAGAGTCACTTTGGGTCTCAAATAAAGCGATATTTGGGCATTATTCACCCAATCAGTCAGCGGAGGGGTGTGAAGATGACTCTGACACTCATCCCCAACAAGCAGAGGGTTGTCACGCGCTCCAGGCTCTGGTGTTCCCTTGCTTTGCTGTGGTTTGGAGCAGAAACAGCTTCAGCAGGAGAAATCAGGAGTGCCTGATCCTGGAGCATCACACGGTCTGCCCGCTGCTAACTCTGGATTCAGCTGCTCCCTCTGAATGGGAAAACCCATGGATTTAACACGACTTTCCCTGGCAGTGGGGCTGCAGGGTAGAAAGGTGCCCTATTTCCTTCCTGGGTTATGTGACCAGAGCCCAAGTGTCCTGTTGAATCTGGCCTAAAAGATAGGAGGAATGGAAACAAACTCCATGATATTTCTGCATTTTTTCAGACAGGGAATAGCTGCTAAGAGGAGCCAAACCCCACTGGTTTCACACCTCTGCCTGAGAACATTTACCTGGCGAGTGAACCCAGTGGAACCAGGCTTTGCTTTCCATTAAATTCAAAGTCAAAGTGCCTCATCCTGTGTTGATTTCCAGTCATGTTTAAATTTGGGGTCATAAGCCCAAAAGATGGGGCAGAGTGAGGTTGAGAATTAAAAGGTTTCTTCCACCACGCCTAACTTGAGGTACTGGGGGCACCCCATAAAATAGGGTTATGCTGTCAGCAGTACATAAAATTAGACATGTACTGAAGCCTGCAGGGCTGGTGCTGGATAGTGGGATGGGAGTGTGACTGGAAGGATGTGTTTGTGCCAACTGATTACTTGGGGGAGAAAAAAAAAAGAGGCATGAAAAGAAGGGAGACAAAGCTCCCAAGATGTGGGATCCCAAGTCTGACCTGCTCTAGCTGGGCTTGTCTCCTGCTGTGTGTTACTGCCAGAACAAGCCCTGTTCTTGATGGTGGCATTAAAACATTGCCATGGAAGGGGAGCCAGTGAAGCATGGAGCGTTCAGTGCATTGCCAGCTCTAGGCACTGAAAGCCTCTGAAGATTCTGCACATCAGGGAAATGCCATGGTCATGATTAAAGCAGCGGAAGCTCTCGGCAGCGCTGATGGAGAGCGGGGCTCACGCCTGACATCACTTCTGCCTCCAGGTCTCTCCTTGCCAGCTTCCCTGTGGAAACAAATATTTGGATTTTAGAGGATTTCACGTGTTGGGCTGAGGGCAGAGGTGTGGAGACCCTCCCAAAACTCTCAAGTATTTCCTGTTGAAAATAGAACATGCTGATACCTTGTAGTCCTTGATGGGGAGATATGGGCAAGTCCCAGGCACATTTCAGTTTTAAAGCTCATTATATTCAAATCTCCTTTTGATTTAATTCCGAGGGCTTGGTAATAGGTTGGATTTCGCAAAAGGCTTTTTAAAATCTACGGAGTAGAAGTTCTCATTTTCTCTTTTTTTTTTTTTTTTTTTTTTTTTTTTAATATATGAAGTCCATCTGTCCCAGCCACCAACAACTGTTCTGAGTCAGCTGTCAGTGCCAAAAACCACTCGGTGGAAATGTGGAAATGTTGTTAGCTCTCTTGCAGTGATGATAAGTTGCTTGTTGGTATTTTCTGATGGGAAGTATTTGTAGTATCGCTTTCTTTTCAACAGGCAGTAAAAAGCCAGGACAAACGGCTTTGAGAGCCCTGCCAAAATCAGATGCTTAATAACATCTTCCAAAAAATTCCTAGGAAGGGCTTGGTGTTCCTTTTTGGGTAAGCAGGGTCTGGCATCGCCACCAAAGAGTGGTTGGATGCACATCTCCTTTACAGCTGTTGACAAAGAACGTGACACCAGCGCATTCCCTCTTACCCCAAATGCTTCTGAGGATTTCTTGGTTGCTGAAACACGAGGAGATCCAAAGAGTAAAATGTGTTTGCTTTAGTCTGTGGACTGAGATGTTGCTCTGCCTTGTGAGCTTGAGTTCTTTCAGTGTTTATTTTCCCTGTACAAGTTGAATTCTGGGTCTCTTGGCCTGCTGCAGTTGTTTTTCAATTATCTGTCCACACACGGAGGATTTGCACCAGGGACACGCTTGGAGCTGCCAAAAAATCACCTAAACAAGTAAATAAAGCAGAGTGAGCTGCTGCATTTAGCTCCACCAACAGGGACAAAAGCTGTGGGTGGCCTCCTGCCAGTTTGCCCCTAACTTTAGCCATCTCCAAAGGGCAAAGCAATGATCAGCCCCCACTCGCTCCTGCTTTCCTTGCAGCTTGCTTGGATTATTAGTTAAGTTTCTCTTGCAAATTGGGCTGGCTGCTCGCTCATCCTCTGCCATCAGTGTTTGTGTGTTGAAGCAGAACTGGCCTCCCAATTGTATATTTAGAGCTAATGCTTCACAGTTGATTGCATCAAGCCCTGATGATCCGGAGAAGGTTCGTGAACTCCTTATGGAGCCAGCCTGAAGTGGTGGGAGGGAGTTAGCAAAGGCAAAGATTTCCATGGGCCAGCAGGATCCTGAGTCCTCAAGAGTCCTTGTCTGCACAACAAGAGCTTGTGTTGCCAACATGCCCCTCAACGAGATAAAACCACTGCTCTGTGCAGAAAAAAAGCCGGTGGCCTGCTTGGAAACTGCTGTTTGTGCAAAAGGAGATGACTTCCAGATATAAAATTAATTAGGATAATTACATTCTCAATCTGGCTTCTTTATCGACGGGAATTGGAGCTGCAGCGTCTTCTCCCGATTGATAAGGGCTGGTTGCCTTCCCTCAGAACCCCCAGGGAGTATCATGTTTTTATGAGACAGAACCAAGCCCCAGCTAAACACTAAACATCAATCCTGGGTAGTGGAGGAGTTCAGGGCGTGTGCAACAAACCCCAGTCCCTCGCTGAGTCAGGACATGGCCTCAGAACCAGCTAATGGCTTTAATTGCACTAATGAATGTTCCTGAGATTTCCCCCAAAGGGGCTGGATTGCTGTTTGGGTGCAGTTCTGGCAATAGCTGTGCTTGGGGCAGAGGAAATACCTGCAGGGTCACAGCACTCCGGCTCCCTGCTGGAAAAAAGAGGTTTCACTTTTCAGAAGAATAAATAATAACATGAAAACTGGACTTTTTTTTGGCTGGACAGCTCATGTCTTTGTTTGCTTGTGACCCTTCAGAGCACCAGCAGGAATAACCTGAGGGGAGAGGTGTGGTTTGGAGTGTTTAAATGCTTTTTTTTTGTGGGGACTTAGCAAAATATATCTGTGGGGAACAGGATAGTGAGGAATTAATGGACTCTCCATCCCTTGGACTTCACCAAAATAAATCTGTGGGGAACAGGATAGTGAGGGGTTCATGCAGTCTCCATTCCTTGGCCTTCATCAGACCGCTGGTCTCAGGGAATATAAACTTCTCACAAGCTTCTACTTCTCATTTGAGGGGTCAGGCAGCTTCCTTGGGGGATAAATGTTGAAGAAGTGGATTTTAAAGGTGTTTTCTGCTCAGGGACAGCCAGCTGAGGTCCTGCTGTCACTCTGGTGGCCTTGCTGCCCCTCGAAGGAAGCTTTGTGTGACTCCTGGGCATGACTTCAGCTGTCCAGCACACCAAGACAGCTGCAAACGGAGCTGGAGTCCTGTTCTTCAGAGCAACATCCTCAGCCAGGCCTTCAGATGTCTTAGGAAAAAACCCCAATATGTAAAAAGTGAGGTTTAGAGGGGAAATTCTTCTGCAGTTCCTCAGTGTCTTGTCAAAGCTGCTTCTCTGCTGTGTTGGGGCTTGGAGAGAATTGATTTAGGTGCACGTTCCAAACCAGAAAACAGGCAGAGAAAAGAGCAGCAGAGGCAGGAGCAAAATTTATAAATGGGAGTTGACCAAAAAAAGAAGCCCAAAACAAAAAAAAAAACAAAAACAAAAAAACAAACCAACCAACCAAAAAACCAAAGAAAACCCCTCTAAAAAAACCCCACCCAAGAACAAAAACAAAAAAAACCACAAAATAACAAAAAAACAAAAAACAAAAAAGCAAAACCAAGAAACTCCAATCCCCCCCCCAAAAAAAAAAAAAACAGAAAAACCCCTCCAAACCAACAAATATTTTGGAAATGTCTCCAGCTCCTGAGAGCACAGTTGGGTTGGATTCCCATGAACTCACCTCTAAAATGCTGAGACCTGTCAGATGAGAGTCCAGTCAATTCTGGGCTGGCATTGGCTAATCAAAGAGAAACTGAGCCACATACGTGTTGTAACCTGACAGCCCACAGGTACTTCAGATAAGCTCGAAAAATTAATGGGAATTGTTCTGTCATGCAAGAATTGCTTGTCAGTATAAATAATCCCAGGTGCTGGGCTCTGTGGTGCCCCTCGTGGGCTGGAGCACAGGGCTTAAGACTCAGTTACAAGGGGAAATGAAGGTTTTTCAGAGCACCAGCAGATGAAGTAGATGAAATTAAATTGTGTTCAGATAATGCTTAAGATTTTCTTTTTTTTTTTTTTTAAGTCATAAATCCTAGGGATTTCAGAGCTAAAGCCAGAACACACTGGAACCTACTCCCTTCAATGTACCTGATTATTACAACACAAATGTGAGATCAGCAGGTTTTTTAAGAGTCTTAATTCGTCTGGGCACAGCTGGCTCATTTGAAGACACTGAGCTTTAAAACTGCAGCATGCCAGGGACTTTGTCTTTGGCATGTGGCTAAAAGGCAGCAGTGGACAATGTTTAGCAGTATTTCAAGATTTTTAATCACACTATTAAAAATATATTTCGGTGGCCTAGGTAAGATTTTCTGCTGAGCTGGAGAAATCCACTGAAATCTAAGGGGATTTTGTTCCTATTACTAGGCTGGGTTTCTAATGCCCATGACCTCCTCTGAAAATCCCTGCCTTAATAAACTTTGGGCAATTTCTTATATAAGTGGCCAGTATTTGACAGAGAGGATGTAAATCGGGACAATTTTAGGCTCTGTTTTGAAGGGCGGGAGTAAAATACTTCTAAAATTTCAGGTCTTTTGAAGGCATCTGACTTCCCTGCTCTCTCCCTTTGAGACATCTAATTAAGTTGCCATTTTTGACACTCTTGCCCAGTATATCTGAAGATGTACAGCCATGATGTCCTTCAGTGCTTGCTGAAAGAGCCCATGAAAATCCCACGTATCCAAAGGAAGCCAGGAGTTGTGTTTCATTAGTGACATGGAATAAGGCTGGCAAGCAAGGTCATGGAGGAGAGCTCTTTTGAGAGCTAGACTTACCTTTTAACAGAGAAACAGAGCTCTGCACAGCAGTCCTGCTTTTTATTCCCAGTGGAAAGGTTCCTGCCACTTTCCATCCCTCCAGGGTGGCTGCGTGTTCTCTCAGACCTGAAGTGGAGGTGGCTGCACAGCAGAGAACTTAATGATTTTGTCTGTGTGTAAATGGACGAGCTCTTTCAGCCCCCAAATCACCCGTGGAGACAGCATTTTTTGTTTTTTTCAGGATGTTATCCTTGGTAAACAAAGATTTGATGGATGTTTCTGCTGTTACCTGTGTTACAGAACAGCTTCTGTTCACGGCTGTTTGCTGGGGTCTGACAAAAAAAAAGAGAAAGAAAGAGCAAAAACTCACTGGAAGCTCCCCAGAAGATTAATTCATGGTGCTATCAGGCTGCCATAAAGATGAGGAGCGTTCCTGGGAGTATGGGATGATAACTGGCTGTGTGAATAGTGCTGCTGGAGAGAGCCCCTGTGTCCACAGCAGCTTTTCCCACGTACCCCAGGGTCCATTAAGGAGATTGCTGTCTGCTAATGGACTTCCTCCTGAGGCTCTGGCTGCTGACACTCTCCTGAATGATTTCCGGCAGCTCACACGGCAGGGAAGGTGTTGCAAAGTCCTGCAGCTCTTGCTGCTTCTGCAAAATAGCTTTTATCCCCTCAAAGGGAACTTACCAACAGCTATTTTTAATACACACTTAAACCTTTGCTTTAATCTTTTTCTTCTGGATTGATCTTCAGCAAAAGCTTGAAGATAAATATTTCTTTATGCCCACCACGTTGTTTGGAGCTGGTTATTTTTAGAGCTTGGAAAACATCCGCTCTGTGCTAGGGAGCTCCTGGGCATCTTGGAAAGGGAAGTCCCAGCTCTGTGCTCTGGAATTCTGGTCTAGCCCAGCCTCTGGGAGCCCTTGGAAGAAGGGGTTGGTGAGGTATTCAGGTAGCAGCAGAGTGGAAGGAGTAAGGCACCCCTGTTAGTGTGACTGCTCCTTACATAAGGAGCTTGGCCCACAGACGCCCCAAGGATGCTTTGCTGTTGGGATTGGAGACACGGGCCATGAACAGGTTGGCCTCACCCACCACAGATCTCCTTGCTGATCTGGAGGCTCCTACACAGCGCAGGAGGTGCTGGTTTCTCTCCCTCTTTGCTTTTAGCTGCTCTGCTGAGGTTGCAGGTAGTGGATGTGGATGGGGCTGCTCTGATTTCCCAGGGAGGCGATGCCTTATCTCCTTCAGAGCTGATGGAGTTGCCTTTGAACTGGCAGAGTGCCTTGTAATCGCCTACTGAGCCTCGTGGGCTCTCCCTCAAGCATAACTGGCTGCTTGAGTTGGTAAACATCCTTCTGGAGCTGGTGTTTTCCCTTCATTTTGGCCAGTTTTCAGCATCCCATAAATCTCAGGGCAGCGCGGAGCTCTGTCTGCTGCAGTTGCCTCGCGTGTGCTGGAGGCTTACACCAGGTACCAGCCCCTCTCTGCTGCCATCAGAAATTCTCTGGTGGGCCTGGCCAACACACAGCTGTCCTCTCCCACACAGCAGGGCGAGATGAGCCCTTTGAAGTCCGTGCCGGGGCTGGCAGCAGCTCTCGAGGCACCCCGGTACCCCCCTCTCCCACTGCCAACTGCTCCGTGGCTTCTCCAGGCCAACAGCTGAGCTGCCACCAGGGCTGATCGTCCTGCAGGGCTGGGGCTTTGCCAGGGGGCAGAGGGGACTCCAGATTCCAGTTTATTCCTGGGCACGGGAGGATCTGGGGGCTCTTTGCCCACGTCCCAAGGCGTGATCATCGCCCACCAGCATCCTGCTGCTGGTCCACAATAGGGATTGTTCTCCCTGCCTGGGCAGGCTCCTGCTGTTCTGCTGCAGGCTCCTTGATCCTCCTCTTTCTGCAAATATTTGGAACAGATCCGTTTTGGCTGTTCTGACAGTTTGACTCAGCTATTAAATGACAAAAGCGAGCTGGAGCCAGGTTCGCTGTGGTCACAAGCAGATCTACAAAGAGGGGAGCTGAGGGTCAAATTCAGACACAGGGCTGTGTGGGAGAGGTCCTGGCCTCGAGGCTTAGTCCTGGAGCAGGGTTGGATGCAGCAGCTCTGCCTGCAGCGTGCAAGGGCATCCCTAACCTTTGCTGGCCATGACACTGCAGTCCCGAGGAGAGTATGGTTTTGGAGTGACAAATCAACCATAATTCTGGCTGCTTCCATATTTCCCAAGAGCTTTGCAATTCCTGGCTCGTCCTCGGTCACTTCTGAGGCACACATGCTGTAAGTCTCACATCTGTCACTCAGCTGCAAGTCCTGGACATGAAGCAAAGACTCTCTTGGCTATAAAGGGTTCCCTCTTGGTATCTGTGCCCCTCATTGAGAAGCAGTAGCTCCTTCAAAAACATGCAAGGAAGCCCATTTGCAGAATTTACAGCTGCTTCCCCAGGCTTGAGTGTCCTGCTCTTTAAGAGCAAGCTTTAAAGCGTGTTCTTAAGTGGGAAGATAAGTGGTGTTAGGATTCTTTCATCTCCTGGCTCAGAGCAGGCTGGAGATAACTGATAAGGAGATGACAGCAAGGAAGATGCATAGGCACCTTTGGATTTAATTCCTAATTTGCAAGGCAGTCTTTAAAGCACATCTTGGGTGGGAACAGAGGCTGGTAAAATAAAGCTGGGCCTTCCCTTCTCAGCATATGTCTTTTCCTCATGTCTCTGAGGCAGATCCTCCGTGTGTGCCAGCAGACTGAGCCGGGTTCTCCATTTCTGAGCCCTCCTTCTGCTGCTGACATTCGAGGGACTTGGCTGGGGTTGTCTCTAGACACAGTTTGGGCTGGTGATTTCATTTGCACTTTTTTTTTTCTTTTTTTTTTTTTTTTTAGCAGCAGTCCTTTGCACATTTGGGCTGTGCTTTAAACAGCGCCGCGCTCGCAGCCTCGCACGTGATGGGCTGAGCTGCATTCCTGTGCCAGGAGCTGCGAGACAGCACCCTCAGCCCTCAGCCCCACGTGGGTGGGAGTCCCCAGACCCCTCCTGAACAGACTCTGCATTCAGCTCCAAAATTCCTGCCTCGGCCCCCGTCTGCTGCCTGGAACAGGTGGCAAGCACATGCCTGTGAGGGTCTGTGCTGGGGGTGGTCTTCAGGGTCAGCTGTGTCCAGCCCACATTCCTGCTGCGTCCCCCTGCCTCACCTTCTGGCCCAGCTGGCCCTGGGCCACCCAGCCCGGAGGTTGCTGGCCACGTCCACCCGCTGCTCGTGGAGAACAAACCACTTGAAAATGGGGTGTCTGTGGGCCAAGCCTGCCCCAGCCTGCTGCCTGCCCTCCGAGGGAATGGGGGAAAAGCAGCTGGGGAGAACATGGCAGAAGCTCCCCAGTGCCTCAGGGCACACACACTGCGTGTGCCACGTCCTGGGGATGGCTCCAGTGCAGCTCCAGTGCAGCTCCAGAGGGTGCTCCCCAGCAGGACGCTGCACGGGCTCCCAGCGAGCTCCCAGCCGTGCCAGGCCTACAGAACAGAGGTAACAGTGGAGCTGTTTGAGCCAGGGAGTTCCTTGGCAGGGTTTTGGCACAGTTTGCAGGCGAGCACGATCCAGAGGAGGCAGTGCCTCGTGCCCTGAGAAGCCCAGATCCAGGTGCTGTTGATTTTCCAAATGCCTCCTCCTGTTGTGTCATCGGGGACTTCTGCTCCCAGCACTCTGCGTGCTGCCAAGTCTCTCCAGATGAGGCTACCAACCTTCCCACAGCAAGCCCCAAATCCCTGCCCCTCAGGCTCTCTCTGGGAGCTGCTGCAGCTGGGCAGGGCTGGCTCTGCCACCCTGGACTTGCATCCCAGCCCCAAGTGTGAGCAGCAGCTGCAGCTCCCTCCTGGATCAGCCCCCAGTGCCTCTGCACCTCGCTGTTACTCAGCACTTTTCCCTGACAGGGAATTAAGTAGGATTTCTAGGTCATTGTGGGGCTGTCAGGAGGAATCGTCTCCTGTAGACCTCATTATCAAGGCTCTTTCTGCAATGCCAGACTTCAGAACAATTGCAGCCTGGTTCCCTTAAACACTGACTAATGAGACAGAGCTGTTAGCAGCAGTTTGCTAAATAAAGGCTGTTTCTGCCTGAGACGGAATAGAGCCAGACGGGATTTTCTTAGCTGTCTCTCGCACAGGAGGTATTTCAAAGGACCCTGATTAAAATAATGAGATAGATGCTGCTCTCGTGGTGGCTGCGTGGGGTCAGTGCTTGATGCCAGTGCCAGGTGCTTCCCCACAGCAGGGACTTTAACTTGTGCTCAAGAAACCTGGAATTCCCTCCTTGGTTTCAAGGTATCCTGAGCATCTCCCTGAGCTCCCGTGCCTTTGTCCTGCTGTGGCAGTGACTCGGTGAAGAGCTGGGTGCTGACCTCCCTTTCCTTGGGTGTCACAGGAAGATATTCTATGATCCCCAGCTTGCAGCAGAGCCTGCCCAGCACTCACATGCATGGCTTTGGGAAGGCAGCTGAGCAGAAGGGACATGTGTGACAAGTGTGTGGCAGCTTTTGAGAGGAGCTGGGGGGTTGCAGCCTGCCCAGAGGAGACAGGTGAGATCTCAGCTTGTATCTGGGCACTGAGCAGAAGGGATGCAGCCCCCACCTGGGTAGTGGGAAGCCAGGTGACTTCTCTTGATGTGCCTGTAATGAGATTTTTCATCCTACCTCTCTTCCTGTTGTCAGAAGGGCCTGGATTAAAGATAAACTCTGGAGCATGATGGGATGAGTCCTTGCCTCTGGCTGGAGCAGGCACAGGAGGACTGGGGAGTATTCCCTGGCCAGTTTGCAGTTTTGTTTGAAGAGGTGCTTTGATGTGGCTGTGGGAGTCCATGGAAGGCAAATGGTGTCTAGACAGGTTTTTCTGACTCTGTTGTTATCTCTGAAGCAGCAGGAATGGTGCCAAACAGTCTGAATGGCTCCAGAAGCAGAGCTATTTCTAGAAAGGTGGAAGATGGTTCTTCAGGAAAATCCAGGACAGCTCTTGCCATACCCTGGTTGAACCTCTTGCAGGTGGAACCTGTATCACTGTAGATGCTCCTAAGAGTGAGCAAGACAGGTCCAGGAGGTGGCCAGTGTGTTTCCAGTGAGCTGGCAGGACAGAGAGGTCCAGGAGAGCTCCATGACCAGTGGGTTGGGAATCCATGGCAACCCAGTCGATTCTGGCAGCAGCAGAGTGCTGAGAGAAGACTCCCTTGGTCTGGCTAGCTGGAGGGAGGCAGGACTTGCCCAGCAGAGCTGGCCTGGGTGCCCAGTGACCGCTGCAGCGGTGGGAGGGCAGGGGAAGGCAGGCTGGGATCTGGAGAGGCTTGTGGCCGGCTGGCAAGCGCTGCTCTCAGCACTGTCTCTGATATGCCATCTCCCCGGGCTGTTTGGGAGGGAAAGTGGAGACTGGATTCAAAAGCCTATTGTCTGTCCTTCAGCTGGGAGCAGAGCCAGGGGAGAGAGAGAGGTGCTGGCAGCATCTGATACAGGGGCAGATGCGAGGGGAAGCACACTGATCCGTGAAACGCTGGCGCTGGGATTTTCAAAGGAGCCTCAAAGGTTAAGTGCCATGTGCTGGAATGAAGGCCAGGAGAGAAATCTGGGGCTCCTGGGATTCCTGCAGGGCTGGGGGAAGCTTTTTGCAGGCAGCTTTTGCCACAGGGACGAGGCCCTGTGCAGCATCTGCGTGTCTGGGCTCCTGCTGCCCTGGGCCCCAGTTGCTTCACTGTGGCCATGAGGAGAGCAAAGCCACACCGTGCCAGGTTTGGGAAGCCTCAGAGCAGCACAGGTGAGCTCAGCCTGGCTCCCCTGTCCTGCAGCTGCCAGGTTCTGTGGTGAGCGTTTCCTGAGCCTGCCTCTTCTCTCCCCCTGCCAGAGCGGGCTCGGCCACAGGTTCTGAGCAGAGCTGGAAACTTGGCACCGAGGCACGGAGCAGCCAAGGGCCCAGCTTGCTCCTCTGTGTCAGGGCTGGCTTCTGCACTGCTGTGGGGAGTGCAAATATGTTCCCAATCTGTTTGCTTCGCTGACATGACTCCAAGACACACAGGGAACAGATACACTGACCAAGAAGGGGCCATTGTTACAGGGACCTTCCTGACTGTGCCTCTGCTGTGCTTCATCCCCAGCATCCACAGAGCTCAATCCTCCCGAGCCCCCCATCCTGAGCTGCTCATTAGCACAGACAAGGCAGGGGTTTGCTCCTGCTTTACTCAATTTGTCCATCCCTGTGCCCTGATCTGGCCCTTTGATTTCCGTGCTGATCTCTCGCAGGCAGGTATTAAATCAAGCTGTAGATAAAAGCAGTTCCAAGCGTTGCCTCCCTGAGAAGCAGCCCAGACATCCAGTGACACATTGCTAATTGCAGCCAGGCAGACAGATAGCAGTGCTGGAGGCTGAGCAGCCAGGAGCCAGGGGCTGATGGGCTGATGGGCAGCTTGGGGTTCTGGCCAAGGAAGAAGGAAGGCCCCAGGAAAAGCAGAGAAGAGGAAGGGAGTTACCTCATTTGTTTTCAGCAGGGTTGTCCTCTGAGAGGTATTTCCTTAAGCTTTATACAGTCCGAATTTAGTTGCAACTTTTATGAACAATAAAGGCTTCCACAGTTTCCCTTGGAGGAACTGGAATGAATCCAAACAGATTTTAGTCCTGAGAAGCAAATCCTGTTACTAATGGCAGCCTGATCATTTCTTTCGATCTCCTTCCCACCTTTTTTGCCGTTCATGCTGCTAAAGCCTCCAGTCAAGTTACCAAGTCCAGTCTGCCCCTTTTAGCTGTTTCTGACTTTGTAGCCTCCCCTGGTTTTTTTGAGGGTGTTTAATAGGCCTGTCCCTGGCTGGGGTGGGGACTGTCCCATGCCTCAGGAGAGAGCTGGCAGAGTGACACACGAAGCCCAGAGATGGCAGGGCAGTGGCACAGAGCTGAGCTGAACCAGGGAGCAGCACGTGCTGCTGGGGCCGTGTCTCACTGGGAAAAGGGCCTCTGACCAGCACTCCACTGGGAGCATTCGGCTGAGAAAATTCTCTGCTAAAAATAGCAGCAGATGATGTTTAAGGAGAAAAACAAGTCAGGGTCTGGGAGAAGTTGGTTCCCAGATACGTGGCTAATTCAACTCCCCCAGGACAAATGATCTTTAACCCCTCTGTGCCAAGGCTTGTTTCTGCTCTGTTAAACAGACTTGCCCTGGTCAGGAATCCAGGCTGGGATGAGCCAGAATGGGTTTTGTCCTCTTTGCTCTGACACAGCATTACTCCCTTCCCTCTCCCCCTGCTCATTTATGCTGACATCTTCCTAATAGCTCTGTGTGTCACGCTTTTCATCTTTATCTGTCTGTGACTTCACTTGGGCTCCCTTTAATTCCTAAGAAAATAATCTCCCCTGAACCCTACGGCGCTTCTCCCCGAGCAGGTTGGCAGCCTGTGCTTGCTCAGGCTGATGTTAACAAGGGAAGTCTTTTCAGATCTGCTCCTGTGATCCAGGGCTGCCCCAAAAATCACATCTCCGGGCCTGCACTGAGCGCCTTTCCCCCCTTGCGGGGCTGCGTCCTTTGTTCTGACAGATTCGCTGCAAAGCTTCAAAGCTGCCTGGCGGAGGCCGGCCCCGGCTCTCCCGCCTGGAATGACGGCAGTGGGATCTCTGTGAGCTCTTGGTGTGCTCACAGGCAGCCGGGGATGTTCCCCGGGTGCCTGCAGCAGGCTCCTGCAGCGTTCATTTGTGCGCGTTTCGTGCGGCGCCTCAGCGAGACAATTGCGGTTTGTACCCAGGGCTAGAATTATACGCACGCGGGAAAGAAAAAAAAAAAGGCAAAAATTACACTGTAAAATTGGAGGAAATGTTCTTAAAATGAGAGCTGCTTTCAGTCTTGTCATAAATGATTTCTCTGTGTGCTTGCTCACGCCCTCTCCTGTTCCCTTCTCCAGCCTACTCCCGGCTCTTGGCTCGGATGACTGCTGCTCTCTTCCCAACTCCCATTTTCCACAGGAAGATGACATGGTTGGTCTTCAATAAGCAAAACCTCGGATCCCTGTTTTGCTGGTCAAGGCTGGAGGAGAAGGGAGGATCAGGAGATTAGAGTCACAGACAGAGGAATAGAGGATTATAGGCTAAACCCCTGCAAGTCTCTGTATTGATGGTTGGGACACAGCCAGACACTAAGGAGCGCTGCAAAGCCTGGTGCTGATAGCATATCCGCTTATTTCCTGTCTTTGCATCGCAGGCAGCTTCTGAGATGTGTGTCCTCATCAAAAGCCAGGGTCAGGCAGGTACCGAGCATCCCGGCTCCCAGGGAAGTCAAATACCTGCTGAGATCAAGTCTGTGCCTCGGCTGGCGCTCAGCCTGGAAAACGTCACCGTGGCTTCTGAGATTCTCAGCAGTCCTTGAGTCAAATTCCCACACGAGCCAAAAATAAAGGAACTTGCCCCTTTTCCCGTTGCAGTTCATCCCCTCTCCCTGACACTGGCCATAGATCCCTGTCACGTCTCGCTGACCCCTCTCTGTCCTGGATTTCATCTCTCAGCAGCTCTCTGCTGCCAGGAGAGTCCTGCTGGGAGGAAGGGAGAGGACAGCAGGAACACCATTGCCCCTGGCTTTTGTGGTAGTTATCTGCTGGTTCCCTCCCACTTTGCACTAATTTGGTACCAGCATCTGCCACTCTGGGGAGGAAGGGGACTTGCTGAAGTGAGAAATAACGTAGGATGTGCCTGCATGGCAGTTCCTAGGGCTGGCTGAGGAAACAATGGAAGGCAAGTGGGAATAGGCAGGAAGGGTTGGTTTCAAATCTGCCCTGTGCAAAGTTCCCACTGCTCTCCAGCGCTCACCATCTCTGTTCCTGGGATTTTCTGCTGCAAGGCTTTCTCATCTGGTAAACAGGTCACAGAGTGGCATATCCACTGCTGCCTGAGATCGCGTGTGCCTTGGCTCTTCCTGTGATTTCCATTCCTCATTTTTTTCCTCCAGTGAAGCGGAACTGTGCGTCCTTACTGAGTTAAGGGGATGCTGAATGTGGAGGGACTGAGGCTCAGCAGAGAAATGTACAACACTTGGGCAGATGGAAATGATGGGGGGCAGCAGTGCATGGGAGAGCCTCAGCTTCCTCGGGGTTCCAGGGGCCTGGCCAGCTCCATCCCTGGGGTTTTCATGCCCTAAACAGAGGTGGGGATGAGCTGCCCTCCTGGCATCCCCTCATGTTCCAATTTTTGCACTGATTTCCCTGGTGTTGCCTATGAGCCAGCCCAGTTTGAAGGTGTAATTAGGCTGCCCATTAGTTAATGAAAATGGCGAGACCAGCACCGAGCACATCCTGGCTGGTTTGATGCTTTCCTGGCCAAGTGATCCGGGATTTCTCCTCTGTTGTTTTGCCAAAACCTTGGTGCAGCTGTAAGGAGAAGCTCTCCTGCCTCAGAACCACCCAGCAAGGCCACCTGCCCCTGTTTTTCCCTCCTGGAGACTCAGCCTAACACTGGAAGCCCAAAGCATCTGTGAGGGCTTGACCCCAGGGGCAGGCGGCAAGGCAAAGAAGTGGTCTGGGCAGGACTCAATCCCCTGGCAGAAGCTCCATGCCCTATTCCCTGTTGCTCACACAAGGGAAATAAGACTTTCAGTTCAGCCTCAGGTTTGTTGGGAAGGAAGAAGCAATTCAGGAATGCAGGGAATGGTAATAACAGTGTTCCTGTTCACGTCGCCTTTCTGTCCCCCTTCCACTTCCCTTTATCCCAGATTTTGAGGGGGAAATTCTGACTCTTTCCATCTTCTCTCTGAGCTGAAGTTGGCCTGAAGTATATTCCAGAAAGAGATGCAATCTGACATGCTGGAAGCTCTCGAGCCCTTGCTGCTTCCATCCTAATCTCTTTTAAGTATTGGGTATTAGTCATCCACACAAATATTGCTTCCTTCCCAGCTCGCACGTACAGTCAGTCCTCTCCAGGAGAACAGCCAGAACCCAGGGGATGGGCTTGGGAAAACACGAGAGCCAGGCCTGGATTAAGATGTTGGGCAAGGTTTATACAGCCATATTTGCAGGGTATTAGATGTAGCATAAATGCCCATCTCCTCCTCGATGGCAGCAGCATGAATGTCCCTTTTGGGGCTGGTACCTCCAGCCAGCTCTGTTGGGACAGAGGAAACCCCATTTTAATAAAATGGGGTCTTTCCTGTGAAGGTGCTGATCTGCAGGACCTTAACATCTCATCTCTAGCCACGCTGCAATGCCACAGCAAGCAAAGGTTGTGAAACTCGGAGCTGCAGGAGCCCTGATCAGATGGTGGCTGAGACAGTCTGTCTGCAGCTGCACCCGAGTGTGATGAAACCAGGCTGGGGGAAACCATCAGAAAGATCTGTGTGGTCTTCCCAGGCAACACCTAAGCTTCCCTGCCTGCCTGGGAGACGGGGGAATTTCTGGCTGCAGAAGGAGCTGCTTTGCAGGGAGGCTTTTGACCTAAGAGGGTTCCATTTCTCCTTGAGACCTACCTGTTCCACTCCTCGGGGTGGGTGTGCTTTGCTGTCTGGTTAGGAGGTAGAACAGTAAATCCTCCTGTCCAAAATTAAAAAAAGAAAAAAGAAAAACAAAGAAGAAAAGAATGAGGAGGAAAGAAAAAGCTAAAAAAAAGAAAAAGAAAAGGAAGAAAAAAGCCTGTGTGTGTGGCCTGGGTGCTAATGAGCCCTCTCTGCAGCAAATGCAGTCAGGTCTTTAAGGTCCCAGTTTAAGTCAGGAGATTTAAATCAGGAGATTTAAACAGGTTAAGGTTTCGTTCCAGAACTGCATGTACCCTGTTTGAAGTCAGGCATCTCCTCACCTTCTGTACTGGTGAGCATGAAGAAAGTGAATTAAGGGCAAAATCCCAAGTTCTTGCATCTCCAGATGAATGCAAATAGCGTGTGGTGTTCCACACAGCTCCATCCTGTGGGGTCCTGCTGCTGAGAGCGCCAGAGACCCCCTCACCATCAGCATTTCACAAGAGTGCCACGAGTGAGCTCCCTAGGAGAGGAGGAGAGCAAAGCCCAGAGCCAGGTGGATGCCAAGGCTGCTCTGTAAGGCTGCATTTGCCATCTCTGGGTTCATTCTGCCTCGTGCTCCCTGCCCAGGCGGGCACATCTCTGTTGGGAGGTGTCTGTCGGAGACCTGGCACCCTTTTAGCTGAGCAGTAAAAGCCATGCATCTTAAAATAAGTCATGCTGGTTTCTGATGGCTGGTAAAAATAAAGCCTTACTCGCACAAGCAGCTCTAACAGCACAGAGGATTTACAACTGAGTGGGTTTTTTCCAGGGTGGGCTGGCCACAGTCTGGTGATGGCCTTTTTATAACTGTTATCAGCTCCCACACAGACCAGGTCCATCTGTTACTTAATTTGAGCGGAGACACTCCTAAGCTTTTGTTCACTAATCTCTCCCTCCGCATTGACATTGTTCTCCAGCAGGGCAGCCCAGCTCGGAGTCAAGGCTGAGCTCAGGGAGGTGCTGTGGAAAAATGGAATAAAAAAAGGCACGGGTCACTGGGCAAACACAGCCCATCCACCTGCCTGCTCGCTCCTGTCAGCTCCAAGGGGCTTTCAGCATGACACTCATGGGCCAGAGCAAACACAGCACCAGCTCCTTGGGCTGGAGGAAAGGAGTGGCAGTTAAGACCGAGTGCTACAAAACATTTATTCACCCTTTATAAATCCAGTCTTTATCTGTCACAAGTACTTCTGCTGTTCCTTAAGTTCCACACAAAGACATTTGGACAAAGAAAGCCCAGAAATCTTCACCAAACAGTGCCTACGGCACTCTGGTGTCTCATTCCTGTGCCACGCTGTGTTGTCTGTCCTGCACCACCTGGCACAAGTCTGACTGTGGAATTGCAACGAGACGCGCTGGGAATAGAGAAGAGGGGGCACAAAGAGCCTGCAGCACCAGGAGACAAAAGGATGGATGTTTCCAGGCAGATGGTCAGATGCTGCTGAAAGGGCTTATGGTGATTTCCTCAAAATAAGCTGAGGGCAGGAACGCAGCCTCCCCTCTCCTTGTTTTACCCAGTCCAGCTCTGCGTGGCTTCCTCTGCTCTTCCTCTGGAGGTTTCCCACACATTTCCCAGTCATCTTCCTCCCTGAGGCACACACCTGCCTTGAGAGGCAGGGCCAGCCCTGGGGCAGCCTGGCTGCCCTTCCCAGCTCCCCTGGGCTGCGCTGGGGCTGGGCGGTGCTGTGCTTGTCACCTCTGCTCCTGACACCGAGGATGGAGGGATGGATGGAGGGATGGAGGGAGGGATGGATGATGGATGGACAGACGGATGGATGGATGGATGGATGGATGGATGGATGGATGGATGAGGGATGGATGGATGGATGGATGGATGAGGGATGGATGGATGGATGGATGAGGGATGGATGGATGATGGATGGATGGATTATGGGCGGATGGATGATGGATGGATGGATGAGGGATGGATGGATGGATGAGGTATGGATGGACGAGGGATGGATGGATGGATGGATGGATGGATGGATGGATGGACGAGGGATGGATGATGGATGGATGGATTATGGGCGGATCAATGATGGATGGATGGATGATGGATGGATGGATGGATGATGGATGGATGGATGGATGAATGGATGGATGAGGGATGGATGGATGGATGGATGGATGGATGATGGATGGATGGATGATGGATGGACGGACGGATGGATGGATGGATGGATGATGGATGGATGGATGGATGGATGGATGGATGGATGGATGGATGGATGATGGATGGATGGATGGATGGATGGATGGATGGATGGATGCTCCAGGGGCTCTTCCAGACGAGGCTGCTGACATGCAAAGGGTTCAGCTAACATGTTTGAACACCCCACAACACATCACTCACTCTGCTGCACCCAGTAACCACCCAGAAAGCAGAGGTGCTTAACAAGGCGTGTGGTTTATTGTAGTCTTCCCTCACGGCTTAGGCACACTTTAAATTGCAAATGCAGCAAGGGCTTAGTGATGATGGACACCTTGAGCAAGGAATATTTTTGTTGCTTTGGTGGGCAGGTGTTTAAATGCAGCTGCGTGGTTTTGTACTGCCTGTGCCTGACAGTGCGTTAACTAAAATTACTGTATCAGATAACATTGAGCAAGGCTGCAGCACAGGATGCTGCCAGCAACTTCTCCCAAAGTCTCTCCTGGTCATCCTCTCACTTTCCTTATAACACAATACCTCACCTCCTCTTCAAATTTCTGCCTAGAGCTTTCAAGCAGACATCGAGATGGAAGGAGATGGAAGGTCAGGCTTGGCTTTGAACAGTAGAAAGGAGATTTAATGCACAGAGTTGCCTATAAAGCTGCTTTTTTTTTTCTTCAGTATAGCATTTTAAAGTGATTCAGATACCATGAGTCACAGTAACAAGCATGGGTTGGATCTCTTTAGCTGAAAAAAAAAAAAAGTGCCATAAGAATATGCTATAGACTTCAGTGCCTTGTCCTGGATTCTATTTTGGAGAACTGATGACATTTGGGATTCAGCCATATGTCTGGCTGAGTGTGCAGCACATACAGAGCTGGTAGGTATTCAGGGGGGTTAGAACGTACAGATCTGGTAGGATTTGGGATTTTGCAGCCTGTGGAGATCTGGTAGGAACTGGGAGATGCAGTACATATGGATCTGGTGGGAATTCGGGGATGTGGAACATACGGCTGTGGTGGGTGCCTGTGCTGTGGCACACATGGAGAGGGAATGCAATTCCAGCTGTTCTCCAAACCCTGGGTGCTGGGGCCTTTGAAGTGAGATTTACATAACACAAACCCTTTGCTGCTTAGTTGTGCTGGGCTGGAAGGAGCCTGAAGGAACACCTTTTAGAAGATTATTAAGCAGTAATGATGATTTAACACAAAACCAAACAAAGAAACAACCCATGCCAGCAGAGCAAGGTTCTAGAAGGGCATTCCTCTCTTGCTCTACAGTCTGTATGGTCAGTTCAGGTTTTTGTTTTGCCTTGCTGTCACCTTCTTTTAATTTAGAACATACAACTTGCAGTATTCTGCCACACAGAGAGGAATAAATCTGCCTTAGCAGTGATTTAAGCAGCCACATTGATCTCTGCCCACGGTCAATACATGTAATAATGTCAGAACCTCTCACACAGTCTCCAAGGACTCAGCTTCTGTCTAAAATTTGTTGTCATCCTGCTTTGTGCCTGAGGGACAGACCTGAATCTCTTGTGTTTAGTGGGTGAGAAAAGACTGCTGTGAGCAGTTTCTGAGAAATGAGATGGGGCTGGAGTCTGGCGGAGTCCCGCTGTCCTGGAGTGAATATTTCTATAGCCAGAACTCCCTCAGAGCTGCACAACTCTGTGGTTCTATTGTCCCCACCTTCAGCTGAACAGATATTCTAACTGCAGCAGATGTAGGACTGTTGCCATGTCTGTTTGATAGGACAGCATTTTTTCAGCAAAAGACACTGTGCAAGCAAGAATCTGTAACAAAACTAAAACTGGTCCAGAGCAGGAGGCCAGCCAGCATCCCTGAGCACCAGCTGAGTGCTCAGGCCTGGGCTCTCAGTTAAATTCTTCATTCCAGAAGCAGCAATCTCACAGCAGAGGCACTCACACACTGTGTTTCACTGTTGCTGGAAACATGTCCAAAGATTCCAAAAGGATTTTCCCAAAATTGTGCCTTGTCTTCGGGGGATTAGCAGCTTCCCACGCTCTGGGGCTTTGCTGGGGTCAGTGGGATCTGTTCATGCTCCCGAGGATGGGAGCACCTGGAGGATCGAGGGACTTTTTACAAGAGCACATAGTGACAGGACAAGGGGGAATGGATTCCAGGTGACAGAACAGATTGGATGTTAGGACAAATTCCTCCCTGGGAGGGTGGGCAGGCCCTGGCACAGGGTGCCCAGAGCAGCTGTGGCTGTCCCTGCATCTCTGGCCAGGCTGGAGCAACCTGTGGGATAGTGGAAGGTGTCCCTGCCCATGGCAGGGGTGGGACTGGAGGGTCTTTAAGGTCCCTTCCAACCCAAATCAATCCATGATTCCCTGATGAACAGAGGGAAGGGAAAGCGTTGGCATCACCTGGCACAATTCCCTGCTTTCAGGGGGTAGGTCAGGAAGCAGCAACTCTCACGAAAATAGACTCTGCTTCAAAACAGACTTGCAGAATTTACTGCTTAGACCAGCTCCTGCCTGGAGAGAAGCAAAGTCCAGAGCTCTGTCAGCTCAGTTCAGTATTGGATTTCTCCCAAATGCTGCATGACTGTCTCCAGTGCAGAAGGGGGAAAGGTGGAAAAATCCTGCTAGGAGCAGTTTTGGCTGGGCCAGCTATTAGTTAGCATCAGCTGGTGGCTTTTGTGTGAGAAACAACGATTTTGGACACAAAGACAGCTTTCTAAACCCTGCCAAACTCCAGCTCTCCTTGGTGCTCTTTGGGGTACCTGCACTGGGGCTCCCAGGAAAGTGTCAGCATTTAACAAATGAGGGATAGGAACCAGCAGGGAACATTTCAACATTGCTGGAAGGGTTTTAGGTGTTGAAGGCCCTCAAGCTTTCAGTGGGAGTGACTTTGCAACTCTCGAGTGTTTCTCAGGCTGCTGCCTTGCCACTCCAGCAGAGGGGTGTTGTCCCTGCACTGTCAATCTCTGCCCAAAAGCTCTCCCCCTTGAATGCCAGCACAGGAATTTCCAGCTGTGTCATGATGCTGGAGATCATTTCTTTCTCCACATCTCCCTTCAGCTGCCTTTTTTGCTTTCTATCCATGTTTGTTATGGCTTTTTACTCTTAACCTTCAGCTACATCTCCTGTCCCTGAGGCAGTGTTTTCCATCATTTTTGAGCTGCTGTTTGATCAATGCCCAGTGAGCTCAGTGGGCATCTCCCTTGGATTCCCACAAACTTCTTATGGGGTTTGTCACAGCAGAACTGCTCATGGCAGGCCCCTGCAGCTGATTATTTTGGCACTGATGGTAGCATGGAACCTCCTCCTGGAAGGGCTTTGGAGCAGCCTGGTTTGGTGACACCATGGACTGCCTGAGAGAAGAACCAGAACAGCCAGCTCCAGAATATCCTGTCTGCTTCACTCTCCTCTCCCAGGGAACTCCCTGCTTGTTTCCCTCTCCCTCTGGAGAGTTGTTGGTGAATTGGGCATCCAGCAGAGCGTGACTGCTGTTGATACCTGTTCTGGTGGAGTGCACAGCAGAAAGGACACAGAAGGCAGATTCTTCAAACTAAAGTAACATGCAAAAGAGGGAAGATGACTGGATTAATTGGGTACACTTTGGTGCTCAGAGCAGGAAGGGAACAAACATGTTTGTGTTGTAAGGAGCCTCGCAGCGTTGCAGGGCTGAGCTTTCTCCCCAGTGCGGGTCTGGCTGGGGCTCTACCCAAAGAGCTGAGCTGTTTTCTCCTGAATCACAGTCCTCCTGTGATTTACTGCCTCACATTTTACATTACCACACTTGAAGTACTTGCCAATGCAATCAGCATTTGTTAGAGGCCAGGCCCGGCCCATTCCATCTCCCAGGAACTGACCAGATCTCTGGAGATTGGCCTGCTTCCTGTCTTCTGATCATCAAGTTAATTTTCAAAATAAAACTTTCTCTCCTGCATTAGCACAGTTCCTTTCCCATCTAAATGAACAGAAGAAAATGGCTTGTGCTGGCACTGCCTTTGTGCCATTATGTTAATCCTCCTCTTTAATTGCTACTTTTAACAATTACATTTTCCTGTATTTACACCACAACTCCTAAATAAACTCAGTGCTGCTGGTAGGCAGGAAGAGGTTTTGTCTGGGGAAGTCAGTCCTTGGAGCTGGCCAGGATAATTTCTCAGCAGGCAGCCTGTTCCTAGCTGGGTGACTTATGAGCTGTGCTATTTCTTATTACCTTCTGTTTGTTTTTCCAGGCTGCAGACTCCTGGCTGTGGAGCTGACATCCAGCAACACCCGGCCCGTGGTGAAGGAATTCCAAAGTGAGTGCTGCCTGTGCTGCATCAGGCCAAACAATGGAGGAAAATTTGGCTTGTTGGTTACTGGTTCCTTAGGACTACGAGAGCATGGGATTCAGAGAAGTGCCTGAGAATGTGTCTGTATCTCCTGTTTTAAATGGTTTATTGAGGTCCTCTGCAAGTCACTGGCATTGCGAAGTCTCTGCCTAAGTGCTTTTTTGAACTGGGTCCCAAAAGAAGCAAAATAATGCAATTAATACACAGAGAGAGAAATTTATATTTTCTCTTGGCCCTCCTGCAGCTGCGCCCTGGGGCACTGGGAAGGCTCCTCTCCCCCTGCTGGTGGGGATGCCAGTGCCAGCTGAAAAGGGGACAGGGTTTGCTGGGTTTATCCCCAGGAGTTGCTGTCCCAGCCCATCCCAGGGAGATGCTGCATCCCTGACTCACGGTGTGGCTCTGCCCCACAGCAGGACAGGGCTGTGGGCTCACTCTGACTAAAGGTTTTGTTTGCCATAAGCCCCAGCCTGCAGAGAACAGGGTGTTCATTTCTCTCCATAGCTGCTATCTGTTGGACTATTATTTTTGCTGGCCAAAATCCATCTTCCAATAGCTCCTGGAACCCAGCAGTGTTTCTGTTTGTGAGGCAGATGAAAGAGAAGGCTCTGCTTTGTGGGCAGCATCTCCTAATAAAACATGGAGTGAGAGTGCTCAAAGCAGAGCAAAAACACAGCTGCTTCCTATTAATCTGGATTGCCTCCATTTCTCCTGCTAGGTGTTGAGCTGTCCTGCATTATTAAATCCACGGTGACACCAGATCCCAGAATTGAGTGGAAGAAAATCCGCGATGGAGAAACCTCTTACGTGTTTTTTGACAACAAAATGCAGGGTATGAAGGTTCCTTGTTCTCAGATTTCCAAAACAGCTTTCCAAACAGATTTCAGAAACAGCACAATGGGGAACAAACAAGCCTGTGAAAGGCAGGAGCTCTGGCTGGCTGGCTGCTTTCTTCTGGAACAGAGCTCAGCAGTTGAAGTGCAGGATGGAGAGGGAGCAGGATGTTTTTCCTCCCTGCCTCATTACTGACAGGTCACAGTAGGGCGCCACAGGGAGCTGGAGTGAGATCCTGCCTGGGGGGTATTTTTTGGGTAAGAAAAGAACGATGCAGCTTCCCTTCTGTGGGTCCCATGGTCACTGGGTGTCTGAGCTCTCAGGACCAGGCACTGACCTGTCCAGGCTTTCCACAGAACCTCTGAGGGCTCCCCCTCACCTCAGCAGGGATCTGTGTGTCCAGCTGCCAGTGCTCTCTGCCGAGGCTGCACGGGGACTTGCAGCATCCTGGGAGCATTAGAAGCAGCCTCTCTGGCATGATAGGAGAACTCCAGTGCCAGGAGGGCTTGACTCCATCTGGAATTACTCCAGCACTTCACATGGGACCAAGAGCCACATCCAAATGAATCTTCCAAAGGAGGCAAGGCTTGAGGCTGTCTTGGAAGTTCGATTTTGCCACAGTTTTTGAGGTTTGGAGGGATGCTTTCCAGTTCATCCTCTTACATGGTTGGCAGCTGTGGTTTCCTTTGGGGTTTTCAAGCATTGAGTTCCTTTGACTCTGGAAAAGAGTGTCAGATCAACCACTTAATTTATACACCCAAAACGAGTCTGGTTTTTAGTCTCGAGTCATTAGTCTTGATTCCCCTGCTGTTTCCCTGTCTTTCCTGTGTGCCAGGAGACTTTGCGACTCGGGCCGAGATCCTGAGCAGGACGTCCCTGGTGATCAAGAACACCACGAGGATGGACACGGCCACGTACCGCTGCGAGGTGGCCGCGCCCTCCGACACCAAAACCATCGACGAGATAAACATCCAGCTCACGGTCCAAGGTAGCAAACCACAACCTCTGCAACAGGAACAGAAAGGGCTCTGGGGATCTCCAAACAGCGCCACGCTGGGAGGTTTAAAACCAGCTGGGGATAATGGAAAGTTTGGATGGTTTTGCCGAGGAAAGCAGAGAATTCAGAAATTATTTAGTGCCACTCACCTGGTTTGTGTCTTTCTGCAGTGAAACCCATGACTCCCAGATGCTCTGTGCCTAAAGCTGTCCCTGTTGGCAAGTCAGCCTCTCTTCACTGCCACGAGAATGAAGGTTTCCCCAAGTCCACCTACAGCTGGTACCGCAACAGCGAACCTCTGCCAGCCGACAGCAAATCCAGCACCAAGTCCCACAACTCCTCCTACACCCTGAACCCCGCCACAGGCACTCTGGTAATGCCCTGACACATCAACACTTGTTTGGCTGGACAGGTTATCTTTGAGGCTCCTTGTAGATTCACAAAAACATTGCCTGGATTTCCAGGAAGGAATAATTTGAAGAGGGTGAGGTGCGCCAGGGTCTGGGCGAGTTGGGAGGGGGAAGACTGATGGAAGAAGATCTTAGCAGAGATGCATTTTTATACCCTCACCGTGCCTTGTTTCTCATGTCACTTCCCTTCCCTTTGTCCCTTTTCCCTCCCCAGGTTTTCCATGCAGTGCACAAAGGTGACACGGGTCGTTATTACTGCATAGCAACAAACGAGGCTGGCTTTGCCAAGTGTGAGGAGCAGGAGATGGAAGTCTGTGAGTCTCCATACTTATGGTTGATTTATCACCATGAATAAATTGCCATCACCATCAGGAACGAGGGGGGACATCCTACAGCATTAAGTCTTCCCTGCTTTCTCATAGCCCCAAACATAAGGAGATAAAACTAATCTGAAAATGCAGGGAAGCGTCAGATTGTGAACAGATTTAATCTTGAAGTCAGGGACTCACTAGTTCCCTATGAACTATTGCTAAAAGACTTGAGAGGTGGCATTTGAGTGTGTGTGAAGCTGGAATGTTGCTGCTGCCCTGAAGAAACAGTTTGTGCTGGTGTCTCTCTTTGGCAGATGACCTCAATATTGGTGGGATAATCGGGGGAGTCCTGGTGGTCCTTGCAGTCCTGGTGCTCATCACTCTTGGGATCTGCTGTGCCTACAGAAGGGGATACTTTGCAAATGGCAAAGAGAGTGGGGAAAGGTAAGCTGGGCTTCTTGGACAAGTCCCTGCACCCTCAGGTAGCATGGAGGAGTCTAAAGGGTGGCAAAAATCAGTCGCTAAAAGGAATTTCAGTGCCTAATTCCCCACCAAAGTCCACAGGCCAAGCCAGTTCCTGAGGCATCCAGTGCCCTGCTGGAAAACCCTGCAGCATGTAGGTTTATTTAATGGAATCATCACAGAATCCCAGTGAATTGGGACCTTAAAGACCATCCAGCTCCAATCCCTGCCATGGACAGGGACATTTTTCACTAGACCAGGCTGCTCAGAGCTCCATCCAACCCAGCCTTGGACACTTCCAGGAAGGGATGGCATTTTCCTAAGGGACAGCTGTGGTGTGGATAAGAGCTGTGCTCTGACACCCTCATCCTTTGCATGGGAAAGGGGGCCCAGCACAATTAAATGCCTGCGGGCGTTTGTCCAGCAGCTCCTGTGCTGTTGGCATAATGGGAGCCATGGTTTAATGATCTCAGCTCGCTGCCTAATTAGTCTGAAGCATCAGGACATGCATAGGGAATGGATGCAGCAAAGCAGGCTCTCTACAGAAAGTCTCACTAGTTGTGAGGACCTAAATTTGGGATGAAAAACAGCCGTTCTGGAGAGCACATGAAAATGTTAAAAACAACAGCATTAGCATCAGAGACAAGCCTCGATGTCCTTACAGAGTCTGGAGAGGAGATAATATATGCAAAGCCAAGATTCTCACCAGATAGATTTGTTCTGTGCTAAATGTTGCTTTTCAGCACAAGTCCTGTTTTGTTTTTCTCATTGGTTTCGTTTGTTTTTCAGAAAAAGCTCTAAATATCCCATTTAAATGCAGCTGAGGGTTGGCATACACTGGACTTGACAGTCTTGTGTAAATCCTGAGTTCCTGTGGGATTGCAAACAAGTGGCGCTTCCTTATAACTAAGAAAAATGCTGAAGGCTTCTGGCAGTGAAGGATTAAAATGAACTTTATAATTGCCACAGGAAACAGAGCAGGAGGCACAGAAAGGCAGTGACAGGCACCAGAGCAGGAGAGCCCAGGAAAGAATCAGTTTATCTCTTAGGGAAACACACAGCAATCTTTTCACCCTGTGCTGAAGGGGAATTTAGACAAAATCCCAATCGTGGCAAATGATGGAATCAACACAGACCTCTCATTTGAGAAACAATCTGGGTTTCTCTCTGCTTGTTTCTCCATCAGCTCCTCCTCCTCATTTCCATCTTTCCCAGCACGTCCCCTCCAAAATCCTGCAGTCTTCCTGTCCCAGAAATGAGATTTTTCCCTTTCTTTCAGCTACAAGACTCCAGCAAAGCCCGATGGCGTTAACTATATCCGGACAGATGATGAGGTAACAACAAATGATTTGCATTTACCATCTCTGTCAGGAGAGGAGGAGGGTGGGCAGAGGACGAGGCGCTCGTAGGGCCCACAGACTTTGTGAGAGTGGGCTCCACTCCGAAGCAGGGCTGGGGAACAGAGGGAAAACAGAAGGGTGCAGGCTGAGTCATTTCCTTAGAAATGATGAACAGTTTAAGTTGCCTGGAGTGACTGATGCCAGGAGCTATCAGAGGCAGCTCTGCTCCGAGTTATCTCATGGCCTGACCCCCTTACGATGAGTTTCATTGGATTAAATGGGCAGGACGTGATGCTTTTACGAGAGAATTTGTATTTTGGGATTTGAGTAGATCACTGAGCTTAAGAGCAGAAAAAGCCTCTCCCATTAGCAGAGATACTGGTGAGGGAATGAGGAAGTCCCTGCCACGCCTTGGTGTCTGAGGAGGACAGGAGGAGCACCTGGCCAGTGGAACTGGTGCCTCCCTCTCCTTCCCAGTGGGAAATGGGAGCTGCCTGGGCAGAATCCTCGTGGTTACACAGCTTGGATCCACCTTTTGGGGGGCAGCAGGAACAGAGAGCTGCCTGGAAAGCTGCTGGATCCTTCCTACATCCCAAACTGTTTCGTTGCAGGGTGACTTCAGACACAAGTCTTCATTTGTCATCTAAGACGCCAAAAGGAAATTGCAAACCAGCAAAAGCAAGTGTGAAAATACCTCCTCCAGGAACTCAAAGCAAGAGCAAATGATGAATTAAGTGCGCTTGGAAGAGTTTGGAACACACAAGAACTCGATAGCTAGCTATCTGTATATGTTTTTTTCTTTGCCAAAGTTTAAATTAACTCCTCACTGCCCAACTCGCATCTCCCCTGCCTCCGGAGATACCAACAGGATCACCCAGACCTGTCCTCGGACTGAGGAAAGGTTTCAATCCTTCCCAAGAGACTGGGCTGTGGAAGTCTGTGGAATTGCCTTCTCTTTGTGCTGCAGGGACACAGCCACAAAGTGCAAACCAAGCAGGGGCCCAGCATTAGGTAAACCTGTAGCAGACATGAGCAGTAATGTGTTACTAGCAGACAAAAAAAAGCTGCTGATACAGGAGTAGATGGACTTCAAAGAGTGAGATTTGGGGGGTTTCCTGCCAACAGCTCATTGCCCAGGCCTGGCTGGTGACTTTTCTGTGGTTGCCTCGTGCTTGGCTCTGCTCAGGTGCACGGGGGGGTCCGTGCCCAGCCCCCAGTGACAGTGACAACACCACTGCTGCCCTCAGCCCTGCTGTACCCCTCCCCAAAGGCTGTGATTTCACAGGAGCCCCAGGGCAGGGCACTGCCTCTGCTCCCTGCACGCAGGTAACCCCTGGCTCTAATCTGCACAAAGCAGGCTCGGCTCCTGCGTCTTTCCGTGGGGAAAGAGGCTTAGAGGGGAGGCAGACAACCAGTGCTAAGACATCCCTTTCAGGAAAATTAAAGCCAAATAATTTCCTGGGCTAAGATTGCCATAAAAGGTACTGAGAGATCCTCCAGCTTTTTTTACCTTCTCCGTTTATTTTGTAAAACCCCACCTTCTAAATTTTTTGCAAAGATCTATTTTGATTACTTCAGAAAAGGTAACATTTCTATTTAAAAGTGTAAATATGTGATGCCAGCAGTGTTTGAGTAACGGAGCTATTTTTTTACTGTTGAAGTTACAGAGAGGAGCTCACATGTTGCTATAGTGTGGCACTGTCACAGCATATCAGTATTAGTGCAAAGAGTAACAAAAAGCTGCAGGTGAAACAGCATCTCTTTCCTCTTCAGCCAGCTTCAGCCATTTCCTTGTCACAAGAGGTCTTACCAGACACAGAACAGAGTCACTCAGGGATAGTTTTTGTAAATTTATGGCAGGAGCTATCAACTTTTTTATATGAAAAAAAAAAAAACCAACCAACTTTTCTTGCCAGTGACCAACACTTTGTTTTTGTCGTTGCAAGAAATAGCCAGGGATGGCTTTTGGACTCGGTTCCAAAGAGGTGACAGAGTGACTTCAGTGTTTGCTGCCCCTCTGCAAGTTCCCTAAAGCACTAACAGTGTGACAGCTACAGCAGCTTGGCAGGTTTAAGCCACATGGCCAAGGCCACTGTTTCTTGGGTTGGGAAAGCAAAAGCTCAGCACAAAAGCACTTTTATAGTGTCAGCTGAAATTTTTTCTCTAGATGGTAAAGGAAAAAAAAAAGAAAAAAGCAAAAATTAAAAACCAACCAAATTTGGTTCTCTTGGCTTTAGAGAGAACGATGGG
>QUSF01000045.1:675008-696267 GCA_003676055.1 Chloebia gouldiae | reverse complement strand
CTGAGGGGTGACACCCCTGTGATGCTGCAATTCCAGGTTTTGTGGTTGGTTCCCTGAGGGGTGACACCCCTTGTCATGCTGCAGCTCTAGGTTTGTGCTTCCCTGAGGGGTGACAGCCTTGTCATGCTGCAGCTCTAGGTTTTGTGGTTCCCTGAGGGGTGACACCCCTTGTGATGGTGCAATTCTAGGTTTTGTGGTTCCCTGAGGGGTGACACCCCTTGTGATGCCTGCAGTTCTAGGTTTTGTGGTTCCCTAAGGGATGATGCCCATTGTGATAACTGCAACTTTAGGTGTTTTGGTCCTCTAAGGGATGACACCCCTGTCATGCTGCAATTTTAGGTTTTGTGGTTCCCTAAGGGGTGACACCCCTGTGATGCTGCAATTTTAGGTTTTGTGGTTCCCTGAGGGGTGACAGCCGTGTCATGCTGCAGTTCTAGGTTTTGTGGTTCCCTAAGGAATGACACCCCTTGTGATGCTGCAGTTCTAGCTTTTTTGGTTCCCTAAGGGATGACGCCCATTGTGATGCTGCAGCTCTAGGTTTTGTGGTTCCCTAAGGGATGACACCCGTTGTGATAACGATGCCTGTTGTGATGCCTGCAACTTTAGATTTTTTGGTTCCCTAAGGGATGATACCCCTTGTGATGCTGTAATTTTAGCTTTTTTTGGTTCCCTAAGGGATGATGCCCATTGTGTTACTGCAATTACAGGTTCTTTGGTTCCCTAAGGAACGACGCCTGTTGTAATGCCTGCAACTTTAGGTTTTTTGGCTCCCTAAAAGAATGATGTACATTGTGATGCTGCAATTCTAGGTTTTTTGGTTTCCTAAGGAATGACACCCCTTGTGATGCCTGCAACTTTAGGTGTTTTGGTTCCCTAAGGGATGCCACCCCTTGTGATGCTGCAGTTTTAGGTGTTTTGGTTCCCTAAGGGATGCCACCCCTTGTGATGCTGCAGTTTTAGGTGTTTTGCTTCCCTAACAGATGACACCCATTGTGATGCCTGCAATTTTAGGTTTTTTGTGATGCCTGCAGTTTTAAGTTTTTTTGTTCCTTAAGGGATGACACCCATTTTGATAATGATGCCCATTGTGATGCCTGCAACTTTAGGTTTTTTGGTTCCCTAAGGGATGACACCCGTTGTGATGCTGCAATTTTTGGTTTTTTGGCTGTTTTCAAAGCCCCGCTGCATTAGGGCACAGCTCTAAGCGCCGTGTAACACGTGGTGAACTCTTTGCCTTTTGGTCAGGCAAAACAATTCCTCTAGGACCCCCAACAGCTTCAGGCCTCAAAAAGTATAAACAGAAGTGGACTGGGGGGAAGCAAACTATGAAAGACTTCGTTACCTGAAGCTGTCATTGGAGGATTAACCTTGATCTGCAAGGAGACCAAACTCATGTCTGTCTGTAAAACTCGTGAGCATCATCCATTTTGGGTGTAGCCTCTAACCCTGCCAAGGTGTATCTATGGAAGGCCTCTAATAAATACCCATTTTATTCTCTGAACTCTGTCCAGCCTCTGTTCTAGGCAGCCCCTCCAAGGCATCACCAGAGTAGCAGAGCTGGGATAAATTCTCCTTCCCAGCCCAGCTCGCTGCCTCCAAAATGAGCCAGGGAAGGCATCCGGAAGTAAACAAGGGAATAAACAAGAAACTCATGCTGGAACTTGATGAGCAATCTGCATGATCTCTCAGGGAGATGGTACTTCAAGTTCTTCCAAACTCCCCTTAGACCTTTAGAGTGGGTCTCTATGCCAAATTCCCTCCTTCACAGCAAACTATTTCTGTGTACAGGGTATTATTCAAAGCAGCTAAAAAGAACAGCCCCAGCTGTCATAGGCATAGCAGGGAGACACCCACCTCTGAGAGCATCACTGAACCAACCTAAAATAAAATAGCCTGCAATAGTTCTAACATCACTTCTCCCTGTTCCCAAGCTCTGCACAAAAGTATTAAAACTTTCCAAAGCAATTAAGGGAAGAATAATGCTGCCTGTCTGCAAAAGAAACTTGTTCCTAACCAAGGAAGTATTAAAACTTAGAACTTTCACTTGGTATTTCTCAGAATCCTGGCAATGCAGCTGGTCAGACTTCTCTGAAAGCAGCATTTCCCTCATGTGGAGGAGAACAAGTATTTGAGTGCAGTCATCCTGCTCTAAGCTGCATCAACAGCACCAGGCTTTCTTCAGCCTCTCTAGAGCATCTTAGAAAGTGAGATGATCCTTCAGCACCCAACTCTGAGTACAAGGACAGCACAGCTCTGGGGGACAATGCTAATTATTGATCACTATTAATGCATTAACCACCTGGAGAAGCAGAGCTGGCAGGGTTCTGATGGTTTGCCCAACTTGTTTCCATGGATATTTGCATTGCTAAAAGCTCCGAGCTGGGCTAATGCCAGGAGAGCACTGGGGCTCTCTGTCACAACTGCCACAGTTTCATATGGAATTATTTAGGTTGGAAAAGAGCTCTGGGATCACCAAGTCCAACCTGTGATTGATCCCTACTCTGTCACCCAGCCCAGAACTCTGAGTGCCACATCAGCACTTTCTTGGACACCTCCAGGGATGGGGACTCCAAACCTCCCTGAGCAGCCCCTGACAATGTCTGACAACCCCTTCCATGGAGAAATTCTTCCTCATGTCCAACCTGACCCTCCCCTGGCACAGCTGGAGGCTGTTTCCTCTTTTCCTGTCCCTGGTTCCTCCCTCCTGCCAGGGAGCTGCAGAGTGACCAGGGCCCCCCTGAGCCTCCTTTTCTCCAGGATTCTGGGCAGAACTTCACCAGAAAGGCTGAGATCCACGAAGGCCCATTTTTAGGGCAGGATGATGGCACTTACCTAAAGTGATGAGTGCGTGAGCCCTGACCACGGGAGGCATGGCTGAGCCCCTGAACTGGGACAGCGGCTGGGAGCTGGGCATCTCCTCACTGTCTGTGCAAGCAGACACTGGAAAAGAACAGGTCAGGGATGGAATCAGCGCCTGGCACAGGTGGTGCCTCTAAATGCAAAGCTAAAGGCAGGAGGAGAGTGGCTCACCTTGGTCCTTGCTGCCAGAGGAGGCCAGGATGGACTGAACCAGCAGGAAGATGCGTTTGTCCACCCTGGCTGGGCACAGCTGGGCAGCCTCGCCCAGCAGGAAGAGGTGTCTCACCTGCAGAGAGAAAGCAGCACTGCAGTCACAAGGCAGAGGCTGAGCTGCAAATCAAGCCAGTTCTTCTCCAAAAACAACTCAAAATTCCCTCAGTCCTTCCAAGGCAGTGGCTGGAGAACAGAAGGGGAGGCTTTGGAACACAAATGCTGGGTGGGTGTGTTTAATATGTTCCAACACCCCCCCTCCATCTAATGAGCCTGAAATACTCCTCAAATCATTCCATGCACTTTACAGACCACTCTCCCAAACAGCTCTCTGAGAAGTTTGAGTGGAAAAGCAAGGAGAAGAAAACCACGTCATATATTAAAAATACATGGCGTGCCATATCCTTAAAGCAACTGCTGGTGTGTAAAACTGCTGTGGGCTCTTAAATACAAGAATTCATCACACACACAGGCCGTGCACATTCCTGTGATCCCACCTCTTGGCATGGATTTTGAGGAACATCAAGCTCCAAGCACACCTCCACCCTTTAAATAATCCTTGAAGGGGATTGTTTGAAATAATAATCCCCAAACTTACCAAGAGATCTTCCTGCAGCTGCCCTGCTCCATCCTCTTTGAGGACTATGTTGGAGATGTAGCTCTCACAGGTGGATACCAAATCTCCACACACCTGGTTGAGCAGCTCCTGTTCCATAATTAAACAAAATTAATTCAACACTTTATTAATTAAACAAAAGGTAGCTGTAATATCTGTCCACACATGAATCCCAAATATCAAAGTCTTTATGTGCTTTTAATAATCTGGATGCCATTAAAATCAATCTGACAGTGCCTCAGAGCTTTAAAATTCTCCCTGCACATCAAAGGATGAGAGCAAGTGTCAAAACACCTTGGAAAATTTGGCTTTTAATGATCCACAGGCCCAAGTTTACTTCATTATAGAAATCACACAGACTTAAACAAAAAGATTTAGGCGACTGTTTCATGTGCACCCAACACATTGGAAGTGTCTGCGGGAATTTTTAGAAGTTGCTTGAAAAAAGCAACTCCATTAACAAAGAAAACATGACATGAATTCCAAAGACTGGAGGGGAAACACAGGAAAAGCTGATTATCTACTGTACTGTGGTGAATATAAAGCATCATTTCTGCTTTTCCACCATCTAAACCTGGTAATTTTAATAACCAAATAAATATATAAATGGTAACTGTTAGATTTGATGAAGTGATCAACTACAGGAACATCTGCATTTCATTTCAAGCCAACGCTCTGTGGCTGTACCTTACAGGGGAGGATTTTCTGATTGTTGGTTTAAAAACCCACAAACCATCACCCCACCCTGGCTTCTGAGGCACAGAGGGTTCAGTTTTGCCCATTATTTACTAAACTTGATTGGGATGCTTATTATAAAAGAGCTGCCACCTATACTGAAAGAGAAATATAAAACAGACACGAAGAGAAATCATTAGGGACAGAGACCTGCATCAATTTTAGCTTCTTTGCAATTGTGTCCAGGCTGAGATTTTAATTTTACCAACAAAATATGGCTTAACTTCCCACTAAGGGAGCAGAACAAAGCCATGGCATAAAACAAACGGAGGCAGAAAAAAATTATGAGCAAGTTATTAACTCCCTGCTTAGTCTCCAGGAAGAGGTCTAGGAAATATGTGTATTTCTATCAGCTCCAATGGAGAACAGCCAGAGATTACAGCATAAATCTGTGGCTTCAAACAGGACCAAGCACAGCAACAGGTTTCCTTCAGGAAATTTCCTTCAGGAATTCTGGACAGAATGCAAATGCAGGTATTGCAGAGCTGTGTGGGGGAATACATTTGAAGGCAGAAGATTTCTCACAAGCCCAGGCTTAGCCCCAGGATGTTCTCCAGCTCAAGTGCAGCAAAGAGGCAGAGCTGAGCAGAGCAGGCTCAGCTGCTGGAGTCAGAGCCCCTTTTTTAGAACTCATCATCCCACGGCCTACAGACAGCAGCAGACACCCCCTGAGTGGGGAACAGGCTATTTTAAAAGGTGTATTTTAAGTCCCCACCTGTGCCTCCTCTGGTGCAGCTGCAGAGGCCTGGCAGAGCTTCTGCAGGGTCTCCACAGCTGGGCTGATCACCTCCAGGGGACAGCGAGACTCCTTCAGCCAGCTGTGGATGTTCTCTGGGGACGACAGCACACATAAAAATCAGCATTTCCTAAGCTTTTCGAGTGTTTGTGGAGGCACAAAAGCTCTGCAGGTGGCCAGGGCCACTCACCCTTCAGCCCCTGACAGCTGCTCTTGGGGAGGTGCTTGGCCACGTGCCCCATGACACACAGGACATGTCCCACGGTGCCACTGCTCGTGTTCTGCTGCCTGCAAAAGCAACAGAGAACTCTGAGCCACTGCACCAAATCACAGCTGAGCAATCCTCTCACCTGGGACATGCATTATTGAGGCAGACCTGTCAAAGGCAATGAAAACTCAGAGAGCTTGAGAAAAGAGTTGGTTACTGCACGGATCTCAAGGCCTTTGCTGGATTTCCAGCTGCAGAAGTGACAGTGTGAAGGAAAAACTGGGATTTAAGCAGCTAAAAGGCAATCTGTGGAAGGGCACTAAGGGCTCCCTGGCAGAATGGAGCTCAAAGCACACACTGACCTGCTGACACTGTCCCAGGAGTTAATGATCTTGGAATAATCCAGCTTGGGGGAGGAACCTGCCACCTTGGCAAGCAGCATCCAAGCTGCCCTGGAATGCTCTGTCTCCACGTGAGACATGACATTATTGATGAAACTGGAGGTGAACTTGTTCTGCTTGGACCACATGAGGAAGGCTTTGCTCAGGTAACGGCTGCAGGGAGGAAAGGAAAATTTAAGGAGGAATGAAGAAAACAGTCAGTAAAATCCAGGAAAATCCAACATAACAAAGCTGCTATTGCCTGGCATTGCCACAATTCACACTGAAAATTTCCACACTTACACATATTTTCACTACAGACCTGAGATCCCTACGTGGATGTTGTGATCTGAGGCAGTAATACAGAAGGTTCAACTGGTCCCATGACACATCAGGAAATTATAATTTCAGCAATTTGTAACCAAGACTTTCCAGCAGTTATTTAATACCCAGAGTCATAATGATGCCTCAGGTTTTAGCTTTTATATTTTTCAGGTTCTGTGCTGCTTTAGTGTGTGAGTCTGGGATCACATGAGGGGATGCTGAGCTCTGCACAGAGCAGGGAGACAAAACAATTCCTGCTCCAGCTGGGACCAAGGACAAATGATCCAAATCTCAGCCCAGGAGCACAAACCCCGTGGGCTGGAGAGAGAAAAACAAGCAGGGTGGGACTGCCTGGGCTGGAGCTGGAATGGGACAATGAACTCCAAGGTGCCAATGGAGCAGAGCTGATCCCAGGGAGAGCCCCCGGGAGCGCTCGTGCATTTTGGGGCCATTTTGGGTCATTCTGGGACCATTTGGGTTCATCCTGGGACCATTTTGTGGCCATTTTGGTTTATCTTGGGTTCATTTTGGGACCATTCTGGTTTATCTTGGGTGCAGCCCTGGCTGGGCTCTGGTGCTGCCCAAGGTGGATCCATGGAGGAGATCCTTTGAATAAATCCCTGCCTTATTCCTTAGCTCTGTCCAGCTCTGCTCTAGGCCAGCCTGCACAAGGCATCAACAGATTGGAAGGGACCATGAAGATCATCTCATTCCATGCCCTGCCATGGAGAAGGGCACCTTCCACTAGACTGGGGTGCTCAGAGCCCCATCCAGCCTGGCCTTGAGGACTCCCAGGGATAAAGGGACAGCAGAGTCATGTCAGGCATCACAGCCTGCTCGTTTTCCTGCACAACCCGAATTATCTACTGCACACTGGTAGAGCTGTGAGGTTTCTCAAGGTGCCAGGAATGTGCAAGCCCTGTTACAAAACGGCCCAAATTAGAGCAGTGACAGCTCCCCACACTGGCATGGCAGCAGCACCAGTGCCTCATCTGCTATTTCTGAGCTATTATGCCCTGTTGACTAATAAACATACAGCTGTCTTTAATCAATGTTGTGTCCTTGTCATGCTGTGTGTCATCCCATTTCTCCCTCTCCTTCCCACGGCATTCTGCGGCAGGCAGGATAATTCGATTTGTCACAAGACAAGTAACATATTGTACATAAGAATTAATACAAGGTGATGTTCTTGCTTTATATATCCTCTCTCACTTCTGTCAGAGGAACACCTCCATTTGACTTAAATATTCATGTGCTATCAGTGCATCCAGCATGGGATGTAACAAAGAGCATTTCAGTCCAGGGAGAGAGCACAGGTAACAGGAGCAGCAGGTGGAAACAACTGACACAAAACAGAGGAATTCTCCTTGTCCATGCTCAACAGCCCTGTCCTGGGAGCTGGCAGGGCACCTCAGCGTGGTAGTTTCCATTCCCAGAATGATACTGAGGCTTTCAAGCAGGGAATTTAAGCAACTTCAAAGAGATCCTTGAGAAAAATTTGGTTCCTTGTCCTCGCTCAGCAGACAGCACGTGCATTTTAACGGTGTGTGTGTGTGTGAGCTGTGGTACCTCAGTCTGTGGCCACACAGGGAATGAGAACACAAACTCAGACTCTCATCTTAGTCCTCAGTCAATAGGTGATTTCCTTCTGTAAAGGAAAAGTTGTGTATTCTAATGGGACTAAAAGGAAAAAAAGCCTCTCTGGGTTTTATCCCTGAATGTTAGCATAGGCAGGAGAGGGAAAAATGCACTTACCTCAGCTCCTGGCTTTCTGAAGACAACAGGGAGAGCAGATCCCACGCCAGCTCCTGCTTCCCATCATCACTCCTGGATTTATGGTAAGGTTTTATGTGCTGCAGCAAGAGCTGATCAAGGCAGTCCAAAGCCTTTTCTTGGACAGAGCTTTCTGCATCCATCACAACAGGCACGACTCCATTCAACCAGGCCTTCTGCACCAGGACATTGCTGTGCTGAGACTGAAACACATTTTTAAATCATTAGGGGATCCCAAATGCATGGATACGACCAGCAAAGGCCTCCAGGTTCAGCTACAAACTTTGAAACTTGAATTTTAATCAAGCCCAGCAGTGTGGCAGCAGGTGGGACAGGGAAACTCAGCATCACAAGGTCTTTAATCATCTCTATGATGAATACCTGGTGTTTCTGCTAAAGTACTGCAATACTTTGTTTTGAGACTCTATAAAGAATTATAACAGGTTTGCAATAAGGCTGTACAGCAGATGATTTAGCACTAAAAAAAAGAGCTTTGCTTAATATAAACCCTGTGCTCCAAGCCTGAGTTACAAACCCTTTGTGAATAAATAGAAAAGAAAGAAAAATATAGCATTGCTATCATCCACACATTACATCTAAAAGTGATTCAGGGTTTTTTTTTAACTTGAGAAGGCCAGCAACATAAACATTTTCTTCATGACACATAAATTAACAGCCAGAAAAATCAGTGTTTCCAAGAGTTGGAAGCACTCTACATAAATCATAAGTAGGTATCAGAGTGAGTCATGACTTCCGAGTCAAAAGGTAATGAAAAGAATTAGAGCAGCCGAAAATGCAACTCCCAGAGTGAACAGCTGATTGGTGAGGTCCCTCCTGCCCTCCCCGCTCCTGGGTGTGGCAGGATTCCCATTCCCCTTGATGCCTTAGGATTTTAGCTTTGATATTCTGCAAATCCTGTACTGCTTTTGGGTATAACTCTAAACTCCATATAGAGTGTCAGCTACTGTTCTGTTTTATTCAGACAAAACAATCCCTCCAGGCCTCTAATGCAATGATACCTTAACTTTGTTTCAGGCCCCAAAAAAGCATAAAGAAAAGTGAATTGAGGGGGGAAACAAACTGGGGGAATACTACTGTAATTGCAGAATGTGTAAATGGGCCAAACTGATAATTGTGTGAAAAACTCGTGACCACCGTCCACCTTGGGTGTAGCCTCTGGGAGGCTCTGGCTGCCCAAGGCGTACCTGGTTAATAAATGCCCGTTAAACAAAATGGGCATTTAGGAACCCATTTAACAAAATGGGCATTTAGGAAGCCATTTGTTTATGGCCAGCTGGTGCAGCCTCAGCCCCAGCAGCCGCCCCCAGCCCCGGCTCACCAGGAGCAGGTCGGTGAGGGAGAGCAGCGCCTGCTTCCGCACCGACACCGCGGGGTCCCGGCAGCGCTCCCGCAGCACGCCCAGGTCCTCGGCCGTGCAGGGCGTCACCCCCTGCTTCAGGATGCTCACAAACACCTGCAGGCAAACAGCAGCGCTCAGTTGCATGTCAGAGCTCCCATGCAGGGTTCCTGTCGGAGTCCAGCACATCCCTCTGGCTGCCCTCAGACCCTGGCAGGGGGCTCAGAGACCTTGGCACCAAGTCAAAAACACCTGTGGGTTTGATTTTAGCCTGTGGAAAAAAACTGCCAACTCTGTGTGAGGAATTACAGCCACAAGGGTTTGAGGAGTGTGGTAGTTGGATTAACACAGGGTGAAAAAGTGAGGTTTTTTAGAATGTAGTTCAGGGAGACAATATGGAGAGGTTTGGGCGTGTCCTGACCTTCTCCTCCTTCTTGCCCTCCATGTCTTGCTGTGATGGTGACACTTTTCTGTTGGTTCAAGGTACAGACTCACTGTCCAACATAAATGACAGATATTGGCACGTTATTGTAAACATGGCACAGGCAGGTTTTGGTATAAAATGCAAACACCGCCCTGAGGGCAGACAGAATGCCATGGCCGAGCTGCTGGACAGAGCTCAGCAGGGCAGAGAGAGAATGTTCTCTATCAGGGAAAATAAACAACCTTGAGAAGCCGACCCTGCATATTCAGACTCCTCCTTTGGCTGCAGGGCTGGGAAATGAGGACTTTTACACTCCTGGGGTCATCCCGACACCCAGACCCCAAGAGGTTCCCATCTATATTTCCATTGCATTGGTTGGATTTGGAGCAGCACTCAATGAAAAGGGTTCGAGTTCCATTCTGGTGTTGCCATTTTCACTGATCATCACAAGCTACACGTGTCCTGCTTGTGGAACTCTCTTGGGGGCATCTTAAAACCAGCCTTCAAAATATTTTCATTAATTATGGTAGGAACACCTTAACCAGACAGAATTACTGAACATAACAGGCCTCTCCTTGCACTTGCCTTGATATTTGGAACAATTGTAAGGAGGGCAATTGGGAGTCCAAACCCAGCTGATCCTACCTAGACTCCCACTGCCCTATTTAGGCTCTAAATTCCTGTTTCACAAGAATGCAGTTGCCATGAACTTCCTTCTTTGTCCCCAGATCCCCTCTCATTTTGCACCTCACTTGAGGTGTTGCCCCACCATTAGGTTCATGCCAGGGGCACTGGGTGACAAAGCAAAAATACAATTTACCCCCTGCCAACACCAGCCAGAGATTCATCACACCCAGACTGAAGTGGCACATTAACGATTCATGACTGCTGGGCAGAACTAGAGCTGGAAAATGAATCAGAAAACATCATTCCAGTCATTGCTGCTCTGGAACAGCAGCTGGAGAGGGAGAATGTCACAATTTCCCCTTGAAAGTAACGTGCCTCTTGTATGAGCCACAGTTTTTACTTCGTAATAAGGAAGGGGGATTTATTTTTATTCTTAATCAGAAAGCATTAAAACATGAATTGCAAAGCCCTAACTGGGAAGCTCAAATCAATGTGTGAATTGAGGGGGAAGAGCTGGGGTGAAGAGGACTAACGGAGGAAGGCAGTCAGCAGCAGACACCTCTTTTTTAAAACAAGGAAATTTCCATTGAAGCTTCTCTCTTTAAAAGCTAATGACTTCATTAAAGAAATGAGCAGCAAGGAAAGCAGCACAGAGCTCAAAAAGAGGCTGGATATAACCTAATCCCTTTGCTAACAAGGTCAAAACAAACTAAGCAGCTAATATGCTTCAGTTTATGAGGAAGTCTCTTAATTGAAATGCCTATTGACATTTGACAAGAGCCTCTCCTTGCAAATGACGGAATAACAGAATGCCAGCAAGGGTACTAGAGAAATTTCCATCATTATGCCTGCATTATTTACTTATCAGGAGCTAGTAAACAAGATCTTAAATGCCTTTAAGGCACTCTGCAGGGAGAGCAGGAAGCTACAAGTGGGCAAAGTGACAGAGTTTGCAGCAAAGCTGCGAACTAATTAATTATTTAACAATTTTGGGTAATCGCTGAGAGCAGGGAAGGATGCAAACCCCAACCTACCTGCAGAGCAGCTTTCCTCACACTGGTTTTCTCATCTCCAGCTCTCACTCTCAGCATGGCCATGACTTCTTTTTCTATCCAAAATGAGGATAAAAAGGAATTACCCCCACGAGGAAGGAATTGTCCACAGCACCAGCTGGAACCACACAATCCCAGGATGGTTTGGGTGGAAGGGACCTTAAAGCCCACCTTGTCCCACCCCTGCCATGGGCAGGGACCTTCCACTGTCCCAGGTTGCTCCAAGCCCTGTCCAGCCTGGCCTTGGGCACTGCCAGGGATCCAGGGGCAGCCACAGCTGCTCTGGCACCCTGTGCCAGGGCCTGCCCATCCTAAAGCAGCACAAACACAGGGCAAAAACAAACTCAAATGGTTCCCCAAAACTTGCAGAAGGACTGAACAAAGCACAATTAAAATCATCCAGAACGAGGCGTAAGCCAGGAGGAAAAACAAACCGAACCCATTTCCCCACTTCCTCATTTGAAAACTCATCTTAATAGATCACAAATGAAAATGATGGAACAAATTGAGACACATAGAAAAAAAAAAAAAGTGAATCTGTAATTTCTGACCTCTTCCTTTGTCTACACAGAAGATGTCAGGCTACCTGCAGAGTCTGAGAGCTCACAGATGAGTCAGGCACAGTCTGTGGCTCAGGTAACCCTGGTACCTGTGGGAAGAGCTACCTGGGCAGAGCTCAGACAAAAGGAGCAGACACAGAGCCAGGGGAGGCTCTGCAGAGCTCAGAACAGCCACAACCTCCTGGGAGTTTTGCCTCAGAGCTGCACACAGCAGCAAGCATTCCTGTGTGAGCTGCTGTGTGTTACAGAGGGGAAATGGCTCCATTTGGGAACCCCTCGAGGCTGCAGAATGGCAGCTGCAAAGAACCACCTCAGAGTCTGCAAGGAAACCAGAACACATCTCTCTTCCTTGGATGGCATGTTAGGGCTCAAATTTTACTCTGCACAGCCACATTCATACTTATTTCTGCATGCTGGCAGGGAAAAAAATACATCATGAAGGCATTAAGGTATTAAATGACACACGACTGAATATACAGATCAATTATTTCTCACATTTTGAATCACTGGGCTATTAACTGGCCATAAGGACTTCAAGCATTTTACCATGACTTTCAAGGTTTTTATTTATTGCTGTTTGTCAGATTTCCCAAAGATATGCCAAATTTGGAGATCTGTTACTTAGAGATTCACATGGACATCCATCCTGTTGCCATTAAAAATAGGATTAGTCACAGGGAACTAAGCAAAACTAGCTTAAAAATACATTTTTACCAAAAGGAAGCAAAGGGACTTTGATCTGGGCTTTCTTAATGGGCAGCTAAGTTCAGTTCCATCCTCCTCCCAAGAGCAGCTGCACAGGAAGAGCACAGAACCTTTCCACTGCAGGATTTTGCTATTAAAATAATCCAGTCTTGTGAAGGCAACCAAAAAAAATCACACTTTGACATTGATTTTTCTGGTGTAGAAAGGAGGGGTGGGGGGGTGGCAAACAACAAAACAACCAAAATTCCCAAGTTCTCAATGGCTGAGAACTCCCAAGGGAAGGGAATGTTTGATGCTGGTGGGCAGAGGGAATTCTGCACCTCACCTTGCAGGTTATCCCCACCCTTTTTATCTCTGCCCTTGAGCACTGAGCATGTTCTGACTCTCCCTGGCTGAGGTTTATTTATTTTCTAGAAGAAATGAGCTGTTTGGTCTTCAGAGGAGTGCAAAATTAGCACAGGCATGAGCCAAGCCCAGGCATGGGCCAGACAGCTTTGCTAATGCACCTTGACTGCCTTGGAGAGCCCTGGATTACAGAATCCTCTGGAGCTCCAGACAGTCTTTTTTCATTCCAGCCTCTTCTTAATTTGTTTTGCCAAGTGCCAAGTGTGTGCTCAGCTGGGTATCAGAGACAAACCCAGGCATCCTCTGGCACGAGGAGCCTACAACTAAACAGGGAATTCACAATACCTTGAGTGGCCTGGAGGACTCTTCTATCTGAGGGAGCAGATGAAGGAAATTTATCAGCAGAGCGTGTTTGAAAAAGGGAGCTTTCAGTGGGGGGAGATTGGAGCCTGGCTCCTGGAGATAGGGAGGGAGATCCCATGTGAGGAGCAGCGTGGAACAAAAGCACCACTGCAGGATGTGAGGCGAGCAGAGAATTGAACTGTCAGCAGTTCAAGGGAGGTGAACAGCAAGAACTGAGAGCGCAGATCCTGGCAGGGGCTGAAAGGTCAGGGAGAAAAGCTTTTCCACACAAGAGGAAAAGAGAGGGAGAGGTTTAAAGGAGGAACATCCCAGCCACAAAAGCCAGCTTGCATGGTGATTTCATGCTGTCAACACATGAGAGGCAGCTTGGCATGCTGCACCAGGACATTTCGTGTGACACTCTGCTTTCAGCTTTCAACCTGATGCTGCAGAGAAACAGATCCTTGCCTACAGAACAGTGCTACTCAAGGGTGCTGGGCTTTACACAGCAAAATATATCAGTTCTTTGTGCACTGGAGCAAGAGATTTAATTACCCTGAAATTCATGGAGCTACAAGCGTTACATTCCACATAAATTACCATCTGGGAAGAATAAATTACCTGCTTTTCAACAAGTGTTGCCACCACATTAGTACCAACAGACATGTGCATTTCAGGATGAAATGTGTTTTTCAGACTTGAGTGGAAATAGTGTTTCTTTATGGCTGGCAATTCCACCCCCTTCATCACCCCTAAGTGTTTTGCAACAGCTTCCTCCACTTCCTTTGAGAAATGGACAATGAATACACATCAGAAAGTCTGATTTCAATTAAGGCTTTGAATGCTTATCTGGAAAGGCTGCTTTAATTCTGACATACCATCAGGCCCAGCAGTGTCACTGCTGTCTGTCAGCTCGATAGTTCTGAAAGTTGGTAAGGTCTTCAGCGGATGGTTGGACACAGCTGAAAGAAAAGATAAAAGCTGAGGAATAATAAAGGCATACATTCACCTAGCAAGAAGATGGTTCAGTGTTAAACAGAAAGCCTCATGCATGCCCTAGGTTTAATAGATATGTGTATTTTTAGGGAATGGCATGCCAAGAAAAGCCCAAGACTTACTGGAAAAGAATGACTCTATACCTTCTGCACTGACTGCCACGCTCGCACTGTTTGTGTTTGCTTCCAACGCTGTGCGGACAGAGGCTGCCAAAAACGAGAAATAAAAAAGGAAATCAAACAAAGTATTTTAATTCTGGATATCCTGCCATTCCAGATCTTCTTCGGGCGAGCAATCTAACCGTGGGATGCTGTGTGCAGGCTCTGAATCGTGCCATCTGGCCTTCAGCACACCTGAGGGAGCTCGGAATGCCAGTCACGAGCAGAACAACTTAGCAGAAGCAAAAGGCAACTCAAGATTTAATCAGCTGTCAGGCAAGAATGAACTGCCTTTTTTTTTTTTTTTTTTTCCCAATGAGCAATTTCGGTTGTCTCTAAACATCCTTCAAAGGGACCTCGCAGAGGACTCTCTTTGGAACTGATACACGAGGATAAATCCCTTCCAAAAATAAGGCTTCATAAGTAACAAGGCTCATGAATTACTGCTCATTAGGACACAGTATGTAAGGACTCTGTGGGCCACTTTTTAAAGTTCCTGACAACTCCTACCTCCCAGCAATTATCCCCTTGAAAGTTCAAGAATGATTTTCATTACCTCATGTGCCCACAATACTCACAGCTCTGCAGCAAGTCCTGAATGCTCTCCAAGGTAGCAGCAGCCTTCTTTTCCAGACAATAGGCAAAGCTGCTGAGAGCTTTGCTCCGCACCACGGGGGCTTTGTCTGAGCACCGGCCAAACACCATGACCTGCACTAAAAACTTGTGCTTCAGCAAACTCTGATGATCCTGGGACAAGGAGCTGCTTGGGCTCCTCTCTGGCAGCTCCAACAAAGCCAAGGCTACATCAAGAGCAAACACTCTGCAGGAAACCTGCAGGAAGAAAAAGCACACAAGGTGCTCTGTTAATGGAAGTGAACACGGAGTTTTCTTGCCTCTGGGTACCAGCAGTGACAGAGCTGTTCAGTGCTGAGATTCATCTCCAAAGCATCAAGGAGATACACTTACTTTGGTGAGTGAGTATTTATAAAGCCAAGCAATGAATTCAGCGAACTCTGCACAGGGGAGTTTGTCCAGAAGGGTCACCAGGGCCTGGGCAGCGTAGGTGCGATAATCAGCCTTGTCTGGGACCTGAAACACAAGGCAAGGGCACCCTGTGGTGATTCACTGCTCTGCTCTCAATGCCAGAAAGGCATTTCAGGGAGTAAGAGAAGTATTTAATTTAATGAGCTGCTATGTTCACATTCAACAATAGTGAGAATCATCACAGCTTCCTCAGCCACTATTTCACCATCACAAGTTTTCATTCCTTAGGAAATCTGTTTTCACCATCTTTTCTAAACTATTAATTTTATTCCAATGCATCCACACGAGTCCTCCAGCTCCAGAAGTAGCAGAGCTTGGCATACCTTGGTACAGATATGCTGGAGCAATATTCGCAGAACGGGATAAACAGCTTCTTTCAGCTCATCTACCAGAGAACTGCACAGGAGAGAGAGAGAGTAGATTTTAACAAAGCTGGTTTATAACAGAGGAAAAATCAAGGACATTCCTTTTGGAATGATTTGAGAAGTCAGAAGCGGCCATGATTCTGGAATCATGATTGCAGCAGGATATGCTCAGAGAACCATCCTCACTTTCCACATTAACCTGGCTTTGCAGGCACAAAATAATTTCTTCCCATACTTTCGTAACAAGCAGAAGGGTAACATGAAAAGCTTCTTTGTTCTCAATCTACTTTCATATGCTGTCTGGGGATCTCTGCACAAACTACACTTCCAACAACATGGATCTCCAAAAGGGAGAATAAACACAGGCAAAACACATCATTAAGCAGGAGAGAGCAAGAACTATGGAGGAATGAGCTCCATGTTAACCTTTCACTTCCTTCACAATTCTCTGTAGTAAAACACAAGACCTGAAACACTGACACAAAGCAAAATACAGAAAATGGGTCCTTTCCACAGCACCTTCTTCCCCCTCTGCCAGCAAGCTCAGTAAATTCCCATTCCAGACATTTTAATTAAACCTCATTTGCACAAACAACTACAAAGCCTGTGCCAGTTTGTCTCATCCCTTTATCACCTCAACAGCAAAGCAAAGGCATGCCAGAAGAAAGGAGCAGAGCTCTGAAGGCCACCTGATGAATTTCACAGCCTGGTTCCTGGCGCTGGTCACGGCTGATGTGATGGGAAGGGCCTCACGCCTGCACCCCCCACTGCTCTCCACCATCAGGATGACACTGAGGAGTCGCTGGAACACACAGCAAAGGGTCTGGAAAGAAGAGGTTATTGGCAGGACCTTTTGCATGGATGGGCACTCAGGGTCATGAAACAAGTTCTGAATCAAGCTTAGAAGCAAACAGCAGCACATGTGAAAGTATGACTCCTAGCAGACGAATGCCAGGAGGACACTTTCTAAATACACACAACATCTTTCCTGCCTGTGATGCTCTCATGCAAGTTCAGCAAGGTCTCAGAAGGGCTTTCTGAAAGCATTACCAGCTGCCCTCCAAACAGGGCAAAGACCCCCCTCCAAAGTCCCCTGTGGATTTTTTTTCCTGCCAGAAACATTTGGAATTTGAGGAAACTCGCTGGGTTTTGCATAGGAGATGCCTTAAGCTAAACGTGTGTTTTGTACTTGAACTCTTGGAGCTGCCTCCCTTGAATGTTTTTGGAACCACAGCTTGCCTCATGAGCCTGACATTCCCTGAGCAAGCAGGACAGGCAGGGAAGATGAGGCAGGTCTGGGGAGGGGAATGACAACACCTGGCTGTCACCACAAATGCCAACAGCTCCGAAAAGCTCATGCTGCACTGAGAAACCAAGGAGGCAGAAACACACAGGCCTAGGGCTGCGGGAGCTGGGCTGGCACTCAGGAATAATCAGGCTGCTGTGTACTCCAGGCTTTCCTGGCTAGACAGCTGCTGATTCCCAGCCTGCAGGCTCAGAACCAGCCCAGGGGCTCACACAGACTCCCAGACACAGCTCGGGCACACCCAACCTTCAGCAGCCTCACGCAGAGCAGCAGCACACAGGTAAGTGGGAGATGCCCCACTCTGCTTGCCAATTTAAACAAATAAAGATGGGAAGGTTCTGGCAGAACTGGCTGCTCCACGATCCCAGAGTGTTCTCTGAAGAAGAACCAGCCCTGCTCAGCCTCACTGGGCACACAGAGCACTGCACAGCCCAGCCCCTCACACGCTGCCAGGCGGTCCTGCAGCTCCATCTAGCAGGGAATCACAACATTCCAGGCAAAAGCAGCCACCTGGAACTCTCTTCTTTAAGGTTCAGAGGCCCAATGCCACTGCAGCTCTCCTTTGTTTCCAATTCATTGGCCATAAGAGTCAGCAGAGCATGGAATTCACTGCACACAAGTGCAGCAGCAATAAGGACTGGCGTGGAAAAAAAATATTTGCTGTGACCCAGCAAAGATGGCACAAAGAGAGAAACTGAAGTGAAAAGTAAAAACCATACAAGCAAAAATTACATGCCAAGAGGGGAAGAAGAAGCATTCTTTCTCCATGCTGCTGTGAGGATGTTAAAGATTCTGTTTAACTTGTACCTTATGTTCTGTGCCATGGAGAGGGGAGCACAGCAAGTGAAGTCCGTAATAGGCCAGCTCAGGAATGTACTTGGCTTCATTAACATCCCTAAGGAAAGAAGGCAAAGAGATGTCTTCACCTCTCTTCAGAGTACCTGTGACTATTAAAGAGCTCATTGACTGCAAAACATCCAATATTCACAAAATGCTGTTTGCTGTCAGCACGTGGAACACATTCCAATTACCTTTATAAGAGAATTTGGCACTTTCATTTTATATAAACAGGACAACACAAGCACTGAGGGCTTTGCTTGTTCAGACCATCATAAAAACACTAAGAATTATTAAGAATTATTTGCTCACATGGCTGCTGAAAACTTGAACTCGTGGAGCACTGGCTCAAAGCTGGTCATCTCAACAAAGACCTGCAAGGGAAGAGAGCCAAGCTGAGCTCAGTCCCCTGAGAGGAGGGTGTGCAGGGCTCTGGCATGCCTGGGGTCACACCACTGGGTTTAACTTTCAAACACCTCCCTTGAAGCAGAACAAAAGCTGAGCCCAAAGGCCAGAAGGTCCCCCCAGGAACAAGTGGGGGCTGCCCCTGGATTCCTGGAAGTGTCCAAGGCCAGGTTGGACAGCTCTTGGAGCAAGCTGGGATAGTGGAAGGTGTCCCTGCCCAGGGCAGGGGGTGGAACCGGATGAGATTTAAGGTCCATTCCAGCCCAAACCCTTCTGATTCCATGAACAAAACACTTGCAAGTGTTCAGCACGAGAGGCAGACACAGAGCAGGCACCCTGCTCCCAATTTCCCTAACTCCCATCAGGGACCAGGTGACGGAAGGCAGGGCTGCCACCTCCTCCATGTGGAGTGCTCTGCATCCCCAAAAAGTCTGTGCTAGGGGACACAAGGCTCATCGAGCTGGAGCTGCCTTACCTGCACACAGTTCTGCATGCACTGAGGCTTTTCTTTCAGGGAGAACTTGGGCAGAAGTCTTAGGAAGTTTTTCAAAAGAAGGAAGAGGGCATTGCGGACTTGGAGAAGACCTTCTGATGAGAAGTAAACATTCTCATCATCATCTTCCCTCTCCTCTTCCAACATCTCTTCCATCTATATTGGCAGAAAAGAGAAACAGCTTGCCAACAATTTGCTTATCACTAGGGATTTGTATCTGAAGAGGTTGCACAGACATCTTACAGTGGAGTTGTCACTCCTGCACGGTTTCCCTTTCTTTCTGTTCCTTCTGGCATTGGGCTGAGAGCTTTGAGCGTGTGCCTTCTTCCTTTTCCTCATCTCTTGAGGCCAGCATTTTGTCAGGGTGTGAAGACATTTATCAAACATCACTTCGTGGAACACCTGGTTGGCTATGCTGCCTGCCCAGAAAAGATAAACATCAGTCCTCTTCCAGGCAAAATACAGAGAACATCAAACCATCTGAGCATCATGTCCCATCCCTGGAAGTGTTCAATGCCAGGCTGGAGCAACCTGGTCTAGTGGAAAGTGTCCTTGCCCATGGAATGAGATGAGCTTTAAGGTCCCTCCCATCCCAAATCAGTTTGTGGTTCTGTGATCTCTCCACAGGTGTCCCAGAGCCTAAGAAAGTGAAAAAAATGAATAAAGAGCTGCTCAAGTGCACCAGGCTGATGCACCATCAGCAGTGACACATTCCAGCAGGATCGCCAGCTGAATGGCCCCTTCCAGCTGCACCATGGAGATCAGCAAAACTTCAGGGCATGCTGGAATACAAAGGGATCCAGCTGTGAACTAACCTGCTGGAAACACTCAGCTGCTGGATATTTTAAACTGTATTTTTGTTTGCACAAACAAACCCGTCCAAATGTGCTGCACAGTGAAATGCTCACCGCTACAGAGCAGGAACAGGAATAAGCTCCTGCCTTGACTATCAAAGCAGAGGGACTTGTGTGGCTCCAGCACTGTGCAGGCTCCTCTGTCACCTTGTCACAGGACACAGACCCACACTGAGGCCACCAAACCCCTCCGTGACAGGAGGCCAGGCTGCCACCAGCCTGTGACACCGCTCAGCACTCACACCACGCTCAGCCCTTGAGGATTTCGGGGCCATCAAGCCAGCACCACCACTTGTTCCACCTGGAATTGTTACAAACCCAGCCCTGCCTGACCTGCGCTGCCCCCAGCCACGAAGAGGAACATTCCAAGGCTCACCTGGGATCTCCAGCAGCAGCAGGTAGAGCCCAGCTGAGTGCAGAGCAAACAGCCTCTGCTGCACGTTGGCTCTTTTGTTCTGTCCCACGTGCACAAAGTGATGCAGCACGGCCACCAGGGCCTGGTGGGACAGGCTGTTCTCAGCAAACAAGGTCCAGACATTCTGAGACAAAACAGGAATTGTGAGGAATCCCATAATAACATAGACATCCAAAACTAGCCATTATTTAGATTTTAACAGGTGCCACCATGACAAACTCTCTATATATTATATGCTTCAAATAGTATAACACACTATAATTATTAATGTTTATATTAGATTAATTACATTGATTAATAATTAAATCAATTCATTAAGGAAAAATTTTTCACTGAAAGAATAATAAAGTACTGGAACTGTCTTCCTAGGTGAAATCACCATCTCTGGATGTGTTAAAAAAAAGACTGGACATGGCACTTGGTGCTGTACTCTTGTTAAGGTGTTAGGGCATAGGTTGGACTTGATGATCTTAGAGGTCTCTTCCAACCTCATTATTCTGTGATTCTGTGATTAAAATTAATAATTTTTAAATTGTATTACTAATAACTATAATAACTATATATGTAGACTTAATATTACGCTAAGTTATATTATTAAAATTTGGGAATATCTTCCTTCTGAAGCACTCCAGCACACAGAGCAAGAATTGTTTGAATTGTTTTTGAAGATATTGTGGATTTCAAGGCAAGAAAGTCATGAAAAAGAGAAAGTGAGAGTGGCTGGCTCTGTGTTAGGTGATGTCACCTCTCTGCTCACCTGGCCCCCGGCAGCAAAGGGCGCCAGAGCGCTGTACAGGCAGGTAAAGGTGTCGAGCTCATTGGCCGTGATCTCCTCCACTATCCAGGGATCCAGAGGCTCGGTCTCCGTGAAATCCATATCCCACACCGCGTCCACCCATACTGAGAAAAGAAAAAAACCTGTTTGTAAGCGCCAGGGGTGAGATTTCCCCGAAACACGCGTTTCACCCAAAATAAGGCTCTGGCATAAACACGGACTACCCAAATCCAGCGCGCCAAGGGCAGCCGCTGTTAGCGTCAGGAGCACCCCGGTGACGGGGGCCACCCGCACCCCGGTGACCGGGACAGAGACAGAGATTGGGACAGAGCCACCGGGACCGGGACAGAGACAGAGA
>QUSF01000045.1:647177-660008 GCA_003676055.1 Chloebia gouldiae | reverse complement strand
AGGGAAGGGAAGGGAAGGGAAGGGAAGGGAAGGGAAGGGAAGGGAAGCTTCCCTGCTCTTCTGCTTCCTTGTAACAATTCTTTGGTTTCCTTTGAACATTCCCCATTCCCTGTTCATGAAATGCTGGCCCTTCTCTCAGCTGTGCATGAGCTGAACTGAGCACCTCACCTTGCTAAGGAGCAAGTTCCAAGCTTCAGTGGGGAAAAGGAACTTTCTCAGTGGACCTGTTGAGTTTCTGACACATTTTATTCAGATTGGCAATCAAACGCGTTTCAGCTCTTTGCATGGATCTGTGTGGTGAGGCTGCTTGGATAGTGCAGCCCAAGCCCCCCAGCCCCTGTCCCTGCTGTGACCTGATGGGAGGGGACTGTCCCTGCAGGTATTTCCTCCGTGCCACCGTGAGCCGCCGGCTGAACGACGTGGTCAAGGAGATGGACATCGTTGTGCACACGCTGAGCACCTACCCCGAGCTCAACTCCTCCATCAAGATGGAAGTGGGCATCGAGGACTGCCTGCACATCGAGTTCGAGTACAACAAGTCCAAGTGAGTGGCTCAGGAGCAGCTGGGGGCTCTGGGGACCCACCTGCTGGAGGTTTCCTCAAAGGAATTGTGCTCCAGAGAGGCTGGGAGACAGCTCGGATCCTCCCTGATCCGTGGGTTCCTCTGCTTTCCCCGTGCCTCTGGATCATGGAGTGGGATGCAATGGCTGTGGCTCACTGAGCCTGGAGCACAGCATGAAATTCTTGCTGTAACTTCCTACTCCCTGTATCCTCAGCCAGATCAGTACTTCCAGGTGTCTCCAAAATGCAATGTTTGCTCCTTTCCAGGCAATACAGCTGAAGTGGGAATTAACTCCAGCAAACAAGTTGGGAACTTTTAAAGTACTCTCAGTGCTTCTTTCCCAGCTGGTGCTGGCAAATCTCCCTGCAAGTGGTGGTTGGTCAAAGGTTGGACTTGATGATCTCAGAGGTCTTTTCCAACCTAAATGATTCTGTGATTTAGGTTGGTTTAGTTGATCTAAAATACTGAGTTTGGAGCCTTTGCTCTTACAGGAGTTTCTTGCAGATATTCAGCCTGAAGTGATGTTTTTAATTTATCTGCTCATGCTAAATGTTCTTGTTGGTTTCCAAAAGAGCAGAGGATGGAAATGAAGGGCTGATGGGAGTGGTTTGTTTGCCATCTGCTGGGGATGAGAGCAAAGTGCTTGCCCAGCAAGTTCCTGCACGTCAACCCCAGCCCTGCTCTGCTGCACAGGGTTTGAGCCTGGTGTCTCCTCCCCTCTCGTGCCAGGTACCATTTAAAAGACGTGATTGTGGGGAAGATCTACTTCCTGCTGGTGCGGATCAAGATCAAGCACATGGAGATAGACATCATCAAGAGGGAGACGACGGGCACGGGGCCCAACGTGTACCACGAGAACGACACCATAGCCAAGTACGAGATCATGGATGGGGCACCTGTGAGAGGTGAGAGGGCACAGGAACCCCCAGGATTGCTCTCCTGGAGGATTTTGGGGTGGGACTAGGCCTCTTGAAGTATCTTCTGTGTGCTCAGCATCCTGTTCCACTGTTGTGGGCTCAGAGCAGGGGATCGATCTGATCCCCTTCCTTCTCCAGTGTGATGAGGGGCAGCTAAGACAGAATCACTTGCAATGACTTAATTCTTTTGATGAAGCAGTGGCAGAACCAGCTATAAATTCACAGTTGGCATGGGCCACCAGCTGTCATTGCTGCAGCTCAGAGCAGAGGTGGTGTTCTTGCTCTGTGCCAATCCTGTGCCACTGTTCCTTTGCCCAGCAGAGTCACCTGCTAGAGAAAATGTCACCTTACTCATTTTTTCCTGCAGTGCTGTCTTGATGCAGGTCCCAAAAGAGTCCTGTGCTGTTAAAGTGGAGCTGGAATAGCTGCCAGCAAGGGCAGGATCTGGCTGAGGACCGTGCATGCTGGTTTCTGGAGGGAGTTGAGGTCTTCTAGCTCATGTTAGTCCACTTGTGGAAACGGTGACAAAGGTTGTGGCCGTGTGAGTTTGTGTTTTGCTGCTGCTGCTCTCCTGGTTTCTGTCTGCATCCTGTCTGTGCTGACGGCTTTGTGCCCTTTCCAGGGGAGTCCATTCCCATCAGGCTCTTTCTGGCTGGCTATGAGCTGACTCCAACCATGAGGGACATCAACAAGAAGTTCTCTGTGCGTTATTACCTCAATCTGGTGCTGATCGATGAGGAGGAGAGACGCTACTTCAAACAGCAGGTGAGAACAGAGCTGCTGTTCTCCTCGGACCTGTGCGTGGTTGGTTGGGATGCTTTCACAAGGACCTACTGGGAGTTTGGGATTCATCACATGGCAGGATGATCCAGAAGAATGTCAGGTCAGGTGTGTGTGGTGGTGAGGAGGAGTCTGGAAAGTGCCTGCCTGGGATATCTTTTCTGCTCAGTGGTATTATCAGTGGCACTAGGACAGAGGTGCTGTGGATGTCCTCTGTGTGCCCAGGCCCCAGAGAGGAGCTTCCTATCCAAATTTCAGGCAGGCTGCCCTGCCAGGTGGGTCATTATTGGACACGATATGAGTACACAGAAGTTTGGTAAAAGTTTCTGTGTACTCATTTAAAAGAGAAAAAGAGCAAATTTTTTTTTCTGGCCTTGCAATATATAGAATTCCAAAAGTGACAGTGGATTGGAGGATGAAATTGCCACCTCTCCAACCACACTGGTCAAACCAACAGTCCATCAATTCCCTCCTCCCACAAAGAAGAATGCAAAACAATCATTATTAACATGAACGCTATGTGAGAACCCTAGTAGAAATATGTCATAGAAAACTTCTAAAAGAACTTTTAAACTTTCAAAAGAACTATAAAAGAAAACTTAACACTTTTAAAAATCAGGGCAACACCAGGTGTGCCCCGGCTGTGGGTGGAACACCGAGCCTGGTTCACCCTGCGGGCTGGGTGGGCAGCAGAAGGTCTCAGCAGGAGCTCTCCGGAGCCCTGACAAGCCTTGCCCGTGTCCCTGCAGGAGGTGGTGCTGTGGAGGAAAGGGGACATCGTGAGGAAGAGCATGTCGCACCAAGCCGCCATCGCGTCGCAGCGCTTCGAGGGGACGTCCTCGCACGGCGAGGCCAAGCCCCCCCGGGCAGCCCGCCGAGAACAACGGCCGGCAGTGAGGCCGGGGGGCGCCGGGAGCCCCCAGCACAGCGGCACCGACGGGACACGCTCAGAGACTTCACCGAAATAAACACCCGGTTTTGACTTCATTCCTTTCTTCGAAGGACTGGCGGGGTGGGACGGGGCGGGAGGGCTGGAGCTGGAGGTGCCACGGCACTTCCCAATCCATCCCTTCCTCCGCAGGCTGGGCCCGGCTGTCGGAGGCGATGCCCGGGGGCTGCGGGGCTGCCTGAGCTCCTCTGTGCCCCCAGAGCCTCGGCCTGGCGGGGAAGGAGAGAGCAAGTGAAGGCCCAGGCTGCCGTGCGGAGGGTGCTCTGGGGCTCTGCAGGATGGATGTTTTTCTTGCCTTTCCGAAATCTTGCCTGGGGAAGACGGCCCGGTGATAAGCTGGATGTTAGAGGAGGGATCAGAGACTGTGGCGTGGCCTGCTGGAAATCTTGTGGTGGAAATCTTGTGGTGTCATCCCCTCGCTGCTTCCCCTTCTTCCTCTTCGTGCTGGCGTTGGATTCCTTGCCACGAGCAGTTGGATGCTGGAGGTGACCAAGCCCTGGGACTGCCCCCCAGCCACGTGGAGCAGCGTGCTGTGTCCCACCGGGAGCTGTGGCTGGCAGGAGGGAGTGGGATGTGGCTACAGAAGGAGGTGGCATGGCGTGGGCAGAGCGGTGACGGTCCCAGTGCTGCTGGGTGGGCAACAAGTGGGGGCAGGAAGGCTCCTGGCCACGAGCTGTGCCTTCCTCATCTTGTCCTGAAGTCCACACTCCGGCTGCTGGTCTGGTGCAGCTCCCAGGTGCTGCTGCAGGGAGGTGTAGAGAGCAGCTCTGGAGCTCTTGGAGGCTCTCCCGTGGATGGATTTACTGCCCTGCCAGTGTCTGTGTCCTTGGGACGGAGCAGGGTGTGCGTGGGGATGGACAGCACTGTGGGGACACGAGCCTGTGGTCTGGTTTGCTGCCTCATGCCTGCGGGATGAGGGTTAGTGGGGACAGAAGGTGGATGCAGTTGTTGTGGGAGGCTCAAACAGGCCTGTGTGGGCTGCTGGAAGGAGCCAAGCAGCACCTGGAAGGGTGGCAGAGCTCTGATTCCAGAGACACATTCCTGAGGCCTGAGCTGAAGTCACCAGCGAGGTCTGAGAGCATGCAGTGAACTGAGAACCTGAATGTGGGTTTTCTTTTTTAAAATAAGCTGCTTTTAGCCTTCAGCTAAGTAGACTCATGAGAACATTCCCAGAAGGAAGTCACTCCTCCATTAAAAATCAGATGTGGCTTTGTAGATTTGATTGAATTTGGAGAATGTCCATCCTGTCCAGCTGCCCTTCACCAAGCAGGTGGTGAGACCTGCTACCCGAGGGAGAGACCAGCCTGCACTGAGTGCTGGGATATGAGCTCTGTCCAGTGGGATTTGCCTGGATTTCCCTGAGTTTGTGGCTCGCTAGTTTGTCCAGCTTCCTTTTGGCTCTGGAATCAAGCTCCTCTGTCCTACAGCTGAATGTAGAGCAGCTGGGAAATGGAAGTGTCTGCTTTGTTCAGTGCAGTGCTGGTGGAGGGAGTGGGGCTGGGGTGGGAAGGGGAGCTTTTTATGTAATGACAGCTGCTGTATTTCAGTGATAAATGTGTGTTTCTGCTTGCCAAAGTAAGTTATCTTTTCCTCACCACGTGTAGGGTTGTGGTTTTTAGTAGAGCTGGCCAATCTCACTCTGTAGAGGACACTAATGCTCTCATCTCTGCTGAATGCTTGTGTCACCCCCTGGCTCTGCTGTGCCCCACTGAAGACTCAATCTTGGCTTGTCCCCCCACGGGGAGCCTGTGCCATGGGCTGCGGCCGTGTCCTCCCAAGGCTGGAGCAAGAGCTCGCTGCAGGCAACAATCACCTTGTGCCAGGCCGAGGGCTGGGGGCCTCTGCCATGGCAGAGGAGCCTGGGTGTCACTTGGGACACTCCTCCTTCCCTCCCTCCCTCCAGGGGAACTGGCTGTGCTGCCAGCCAAGCTAGAGTCAAGCTCAACAGGGTCTTCTTTCCCCGCTGATTCCGCCAAGCCCGTTCCCTTGGCTGTGGATAGTAGGTAGGGACACTGGGAATCTCGTTCACCCATTCATCCGCATCACTAATTAGATGACGAGGCATTTGGCTATTTAATAAACACACATACAAAATTATATATATGTCTCTTTTCCAGGTTAAGTAGAGGTGGCCCATCCACCTGGTCCAAATTAGAATTTAAAGCCCAAATATGGCCAAGACGCGGGTATGAAAGATGAACCCCTCCCACCCTAGACCGATTCCACTGTCCAGCCAACCCGCAGGGAAGGGGCTCATATTCCGGAACGTACAATGGATCTGGCTTTATTTACAAAGATATGTACAATCTCGACTGAGGCGACAAGGACTCTGAATGTCAAGGCCCGGGCAATCCTCCCTAGCCTTGATTTAGGGAGGCCCAAGGCTAGAAGAAATTCAGAGTTCTTATTATACCATTTCCCCCTCACCCCCATGGGAAAGCCTATACATACAATATCCACCACGTTCGTTAACTCCTTAATTTGAGAATGCAGCCGTTGGTATTTTTTGGCTTTTTCTGCGGCAGCCGCCCTCAAAGAGGACGTATTGTGCTCGTACCTCACAGTCACATCAACCACGTAAGCCTTTAGTCCTTTTACCATGATTACATCCTGTTTAAACAGTTCGTTGTTATCATCCCTCAGGTGTGGTTCATGGAAAACAGTCCAATCCTCTTTCTTAGCCTCCTGGCTAAGCATGTCACAGATGGCATTGTGTCTCTTTATCCTGGCGTCTTGAGTGATTGGACAATTCCCAACATTGTGAGCAACTGTCTCAGAGTCGGCACCACAGTGCCTACATGATCGAACAACGGCCTCATGCCTACCCCTTGCCAGGAATTCTCTTGTTGGGTAGACACTGGCTCTCAGTTGCAATGCAGTTACTAATTTTCTGTGGGGTATGCCACTAAACTCCCTGATCCAGGCGTTACTGATGTCATCATCCTCAAAATTTTCAATCCCATGACCCTGGGCAACCAGCTGTGTCCAATTCTTAAATTCCAATTTACGCCAGTTACGAGGTCTCGGGTAACTGACCTGTGGAGCGGCAGCTTCCCATACAGACAGGCCTTCCTCACCCCCATCTCCACTTTCAACACTTGGAATGGGATCCCAAATTAACGGGATGGACTCTTTATCCCCTCCTGCTCGTATCCCTAATTTTTCATATAACAACTCCAGATGTTCTTCCTTCAAAAATTCAACCAACGTCTCATCCGAAGATTGCGCCAATCTGTGCAATCTACACGCCTGTACAGTTGGAATTAGCGCCGCCAACTTGGTAGTACCTAAACCACCATCTCTATACCTCGAATACCAGATGGCATCACAGGTACTCGGGGGGAGGTGAAGCCACTCCTTGACCAGGATTCCAGGAGCCCAGGATGAACCTTGGTATGGTCAGCCAGATATATCAGCCTCTGGATAGTGTAAGTTCTGAGTATATCGACCTTCTGAAGAGGCTTGAGGGGTGAGTTCCCAATCTGTTGTAGCCAATCACTCAGTTTCTCAGTTTCATCCTCTAGGGACAAGTGAGGCTCCTCTGGGAGCTCTTGGGGATAGCAAACTGTTCTTCTATGGCTGAGCTGAGCACAGCAGTGCCCTTGCAGTCTTCTTAAGCTTTCCTTCAGCTCCCTCCTTGCCTTTATTCCCTTTATTCCCTTTATTCCCCTGGATTGTAGGCCATGTGCTAGGAAAGAAGTCCCCTGGATGGAGATGTCTGCATTCCAGGAGTGTTTTTTTTTCCTGCCTGACTGGATGTGAGATCATTGCCTGGGGCTGTAAGAACATGGCTGTGCAACATCTGTTCATCATTCCTGGAGGCTTCCTTTGGAAAAGGTGCATCAGCCTGTACATTGATTTGGGGATTTTTCCTACCTTGTCCCCTCTCCCCCGTGTCCCTGTGTGTGGAACCAGAATTCAGAAATGTGCCCAATTTTACTGAATCTGATGGACTATTCAGCCTGTTAGCCACTGGGCACTGTTTGTCTGGGGTAGAGCAGATGTGCTGAGCATCCTTAGAGAGAAGCTGGGTCACTGCAGGACAAGGTACTCTAGAGCAGTGTTTTTAGCATGTCAAGGGGCAGGTGCTGCTCGAGCAGTCGTGTCCCCCTGAGCTGGTGGTTCTGTGCTGTACTTGGGTCATTCCCTCCCTCCCAGGCAGAGGGGAGTGGGCAAGTACCAAACCAAGCAGTGCAAGTTGTAATTAAGCCTCTGCTGTGTTTACATGTTTCTTAATTCGTCGTCTTTCCAATGGCTGTATTTTAAAACTTGGGTTTTTTTGTCTCTCCAATTAAAAAGAGCCAGCCTTGGCTGTCAAATGCTGTGCGTGAGTTTGATGTTTTATACTGGGTTGGGTTATTTTATGTTGTATGAAGTGATTTTTCTTCAAAAGTGCCACAGTGTGCAGCTCTCCAAACATGCTTGAGGAGTTTGTCCTTTGTGATCTTTATAAATCCTTGGTCTTTCTTTAAGCTGTGTCACTGCTTGGCAGCTGTGCTGGTGAAAAACCCATGTGGCTTAAAAAATTAGCAGGCTGGCTTTATTTTCTTCCATTTCCCTGATGTCAGAACTAAAATAACGTGGGAACTTTTGTACCTGCAGGAAGTTCACTGTGATCTGCTTTGTGTATCCATCTCCAGAGAGACTGTTCACAACAGCGTGCACTGACAGGATGAGGGGGAAAGGCTTCAAACTGGCAGAAAATAGTTTAAATAGGGATGTTAGGGAGAAATTCCTCCTGATTGTGTGGCTGCCACATCCCTGAAAGTGTCCAAAGTCAGGCTGGACAGAGCTTGGAGCAACCTGAGCTAGTGGAAAATGTGCCTGCCCATGGCAGGGGGTAGAATGAGATGATTTTAAGGCCTCTTCCAACCCAGGCTATTCGATGATTGTAAATTTTCTGGTTCTAGACAGAACTCAGGGATTCCTTCCTGCAGAAAAATGTCCCTCTGCAGTACATGAAGCTGCACTAGACTCCAAACTAAACAAAGAAGATGTACCTGTTTCTTTCTCAAGAGATAAATTGCAGATTTTCCTGCTATTAAAACCCAAGTAACTGCAGTTGATTCAAAAAGGCTTCATTTATTGAAAAAATAAGCAAAAATAACAGTGTGTCAGGGGAAGGGACGTGTGGCTGCAGATCTTGTGGGGGCACATTCGTGGTGCTGTGCTTGAGCAGGTGAACATGAGAGTTGTGTGGTGGAGGAGGAGGTGTCAGCGGGCTGGGTGGGAGCTGTGCTGCTTTAATGTGGCTTTTCCTCTTCCAGGCTCAAGACAAAATCAAATTCCTCTGTGGTAAGGAAGGAAAAACCACAAGTGAAACTTCCAGCTTGTCTGACAGAGGGAATCAAGAGTCCTGGGAGGTTCTCACCTTGTGTCAGGGGTTGGATGGACAGACGTTGCCTGGTGAAGAGCATCATGTCCTTGAGGGGGCCTCCATCTGCTTTGTGTGCCAGGTGGTGAGCCTTGATCTCAGCCAGGGGGATGAAGCGCTTGGTCATCCTCACAAACTGCACGTCCACCTGGGAAGGGAGGGGCAGCACAGGAGCAGGTTGGACAGGGACACAGCCTCCAGCTAGCCCGTGAAATCTTGGAGGGATAAAGATTTAGAGCTGAAGGAAGTGACTGATGTGCACTAACAGCCTGGAAGCTGTGCCTTGCTGAAGGCTAAAAGAGCTTCCCGGTGTTTGTGGCAGGTGATTTGTTGGCACTGTGCACAGACAATGCAAAATTTGGATGTGGGATGTAGCCAGCCCATGATCCCTCCCTTCCCTACAATGTAATGTGCCTCAAAACTGCTTTGTTTGCTGTGCACTGACAGTGGTTCTTAGCTTACTTTCCTAACTCAGGGTTCTGCCATGCGTGGAGAACAGCTCTGCAGCCAAGATTTGAAAATTTAGGGAGATACATTTTGGCAGCCTCCTGGAAGGGATTGGGGAAAAAGCAGAGAAAACAGGATTGAGTTTTCTCTTGAGAGAGAAAAAGGCAGCTAGGCCAGGACAGAAGCTTTTCAGTATGATGCCAAGAGCCTTCTCCCTTCCCTTGGATTGCACACAGAGTGTGAAGAGCTGTATTTAATAGAATACATTACCATGGACCATTTGGGGTTCTCTTTTCTGCTGGTGGAGTCATAATGAGGATCCTTCTGGTCAAACTGTGTGTGATCAGGGTACGCCTCCTTGACAATCTGAAGCAGAAGGGGAGAAGAAAGTTTCCGTCAGTTCAAAACACCTGTCAGCAAAGGGCATGAGATGGGACAAGGAAAAATCCTGGTGAAAAATCAGCCTTGCTTTCCCTAAACTGCATTCTAACAGTTTCCTTTACATTTTTTTGGTGGAAGAAGTGCAGAGCAGTGAGTGCAGCATCACCTGCTGGATTTCGGTGTGGAAAGAAATGCAGCAGAGGAAAACTGGGTAGTTGATGATGATCTCTGTGATGAGTTCCTCTCTTAAAGAAAAAGCTGTTCTGTGCCCTGGTTTTATTCTACTGCCTTGTGGGCTCTGCTGACTAGAATGTAGTGAGTCAGACTGGAATCAGAGTGTGGAACAACACTTGGCTTGGCTGGGAGTGCCCCGAAATGTCAGCAGGAAAACAGCACAGTGTGGTTCCATCCCTCTGGGGACACATGGCTGAGTCAGCCCTGCAGTGTTGAGCTGAGGTGTCCTGGTCATTCCCTGCTCTCACGGGACAACTCCTGCACTCTTTGGTGCTGAGACACAAGCAGTGAGCTGTTTATAACCCATTTATTATCACCTCTCCCCAAAACTCTCACCTTGACAAGGGCCACAATGCCAGGCTCTTTGCAGTTACTGTGGTAGAAGAAGGCCTGCTGCCCAAGTTTCATGGATCTCAGGAAATTCCTTGCCTGTCAGAAGTAAACGAGAGACTTTCAGCTCTTTCCATTAAGCTCTCAGGGCTTCATTATTTGCAGCCAAGAATAGGAAGCAACAAGAGGAGAGGTAGATGTGCTTCAGAATTACTCAGATAATGTTTCCTGCAGTTGTCATAGAGATGTTTTTGTGTTGGAATGACATTAAGTAAAAACAAGGCTAAAGAGCAAGATCCTGTTGGTCAGAAAGTGTGTGGGAATTCAAGAGCTCAGCCACCCTTGCCCAGGAGAGTTGTCAGCAAACAACTCAGAGCAGATCACGTGTAGGGGGATAGGGAATCCTGTACAGTACAGGGATCATACACAGCAGGGGAACCCACAGAATTCCTTTGGAACAGAAAGCTGTACACTGGCAGAAGATTTGGGCAAGTACAGACTTGCTGTAAGGTACCAAAGGTTGGTCTAAGCGAAAGAAAAACTGGATGACTTGACAGAATATTTCCCAGCCTGAATCTCCCTCTGACCTAGAGGCCACTAAGCAAGAGTTGATTTCAGATCCCTGCCAAAATGCACCTGCATGAACAGGCAGAGTGCCCCAAGAGGAAACGCTTCAGGCACAGGAACAAGCTGTGGCAGAGCCACCTTCTTCTGCTGCTATTTCAGTGCCCCCATGTGCTTCCTACCTGGTAGTTCCTTACTCCATCCCAGCAGGTTGTCTGATTAGGCTGAGCTTTCAAGTCGTCAACACTGAACTGCCAAATGAAATGAAAATAAACATTCATTCAGGAGGTTTCTGATCTTCACAGTGTCATTGTCTGCACTGAGCCTAAGCATTTGCTGCTAGCAGCTCCTTCAATTATAGCACAAACCTGACACAATTTTTATCTCCCACAGGGCCTACAGAAAAACCTGTACAAAGCAGCAGTGTAAAGGCAGAGTCTGAAACAGATGCTGCTCCTGTGACCAACAGCCAAGCATCCTGAGGGGCTGATTTCCTCTTGTATTACATGTATGAAACACCAAGGCTGTCACCTTGGAACAAGAACATTTTGTTCTTCTATTTCCAGGAGGACAAATGGGTCTTGAGAAGAAAAAACAATCTGAGTTGCTTGATGCTGTCCCTCAGCATCCGGGCACTAAAGCTGGGCAGGAGTGACCCTGCTGCTGTCCTTTGCTGGGTGAGGGGGTGTCAGTGCTCACCTTCACATCCACCCCCTTCTCCAGCCTGCTCTCAGGTTCTGATTTCAGCAGCCAGTGACAGTATGTGATCTTGCTTTCCTCCCCAGACTCAGATTCTTTTTTCTTCCAGTTCTTCCATCCTGACTTGGAGCTCCCAGCTGGAGGTTTTGCAGACTTCTCTTCTTCCTCTTTATCCGAAGTCTCCTCTTCAGTTTTGGCAATTTTAGCATCAGGCTCTTTTTTATCTTAAAAGACATTGAGATAAAACACATTGTGTTTCAAAAAATATTTTTAGTTGTCCAAGCTGGTTTCACATGTTTGACTGCAGCAGGAGTTTGGGGCACCCCAGGTGCTCAGGGTAAGGTAGCAGCATTATGCACCAGTGGTTTTGAGTATTTCTAATTTGCATCTGCAATAAGGACATTTTTCTGTGTGCAAAAATGTAGTTTAATACTCGCAGTTAGTAATAAAAAGACCTCAGGATAGACCATGTTTGCCCACATGAAGTGTAGTTGAATTTTTTTTAATTAATTGCTGAGAAATCAGCTGCAGGCAGTGAAGTAGACTTAGGTGAATCTGGTGAGTAAGAAGAACATTCACCAAGAAAACCAAACTATTTCAATTCCTGCAGGAGATGGAAATCTTAGCTTAACCTCCACTGAGCTACCTGTTCAGAAGGGATCCTTTTTTTCTTCAGGACACAGACAAAAATACCCAATTATTAAGAAGTGATTAAGGGATAAAAAGGTGGTTATTTGCTAGAGTGGATCAAGCAGATGAGTGGCACAGATGTGCAGGTTTTTCATTTTGTACTTTCAACAGCACATCATGCTGCCTCCAGTGCAATGTTCTTGCTTTTTGTTTTTGCAGCTGGTACCACATCAGCTTCCTGGCACTGCACTGGGTGCACTCTGACTGACCAACTCTGCTGTGCAGGACCTGAAAGCTCTGCAAAAATGGGCCTGAATCCCATTTCCTAACCCCCTTGTGCTGGGAATACATCACTGTCCTTATCACACACCTAGCAGGCCCGTCTCAGTCTTGCTTGGGTGCTCAGCCCATTTGGCACAGGAAATGCTGTCTGTAAGAGGCTGCCTGTGACAGGCAGACGGTTAATACGGCTGTCTGCAGTTTCACTATAGCCTGCAACCTCAAATGAGAGCTGCTAAATCAGCCAGGATGTCAGCACAGACCTGCTACTGCTCCTTTGTCTCTCTTTCTGCTCGGCCAAGGCATCTCTGGTCTCTCTGAATTATCTTCACTGCGAAGCACCTGATGGACGAGAGAAGGAGGAGGAATCACTGCTCCTTCAGGCGGCCGAAAAAAAGTCGAGCTGCAAGCGCTGTAGGGCGAGTGGAGAGCAAATCAATCTTTCCTTGAGCTCAGCCACTTCCTCTGTCAGTGTGAGTGCTGGCAGGGCTTGGGGACCGCACCCTGGAGCCCTGACGGACACCGGCAGCAGGGCTGGATCTCTGCTGCCCCGGGCAGTCCCGAGGGAGCGTGGGCAGAGGCTCTTTGTCCCAGGGAGCCGCCTGCTCCCAGGCACGGCTACGATCTACCGAGGCAGGAGGAGGGACAGGGAGAGGGAAGGACCTTCCTTATGGGCTCTATCCCA
>QUSF01000045.1:616886-637000 GCA_003676055.1 Chloebia gouldiae | reverse complement strand
GAAATGTGATAAGGTGAACAGGAAATAAAAGTGAGCCCAGGTTCCTGGGTCCTTACCGAGCTTCTGCCAGTGTTGTGTCCTGCACAAGTCGCCTCACAGCAGTGTTATCCCCTCAGATCTGTAACCAGGCTCTGCAGATGCACGGGGGCTATGGCTACCTGAAGGATTACGCAGTGCAGCAGTTCGTGAGAGACATCAGAGTCCACCAGATCCTGGAAGGTAAAAGATGCTCTTATTACAAGTGGAGTGGCAGGGGGGTTAGGAGAAAAACTCTCCTGGAGGCCCTCACCTTCCCACATGAGTCTGATTCTTGGGTTTCAGAGCCCTGCTCTGCTCTGAGCGTGGGGTGTGCCATGTGTGAGTGTCCTGGCCAGGGCCTCTGGCTGTGTGGGAGCAGAGGAAGATATTTAGTTGGCTATTTTAAGAGTCTTACAGCAGAGGAAGATATTTAGTTGTCATGTTAGCAGTGCCTCTGCCCAGTTTCATGCCATTACTCCTGGCCACGTGGTGATTCTCCCTAACAATTCCTCTCCTGTGATTTTGGTCTGTTTGCTCTCCTTGACATCGTGTCTCTAGCAGTATTTGGCATTTTCTAATCTCACTTTATCCCCCTAAATATTTTGTTTTCCCTGCTTTGAAATCCCCTCACCTACAACCAGGGTGCCTGGTAAGGGACATGCAGAGTGGGTTTGCAGCCTGGGTGTGGTGTATGTGTTAAATGTACAGCAGGGAGCTGAGATGTTGCTATAAATCCAGTTCTGCTCAATGCCTGGTCCTGCATCCTCCCAACACCCCTTGGGAAAGCAGCACCAGCTTTCCCAAGCACTGTGCTGGCACTTGGCAGTTGGGTTTTGGCCCAACCCCTCCTAAATGCCACTTCAGCTGGTGGGAAGAGCTCCTCTGTGCTGTAAGCTGCACATCAGGGGAGAGCTCTCTTGGCCTTTTGAGGGGAGAAGTAGTGCCTTAACTGTGTTTCCTTTGCATCCCCATCCTGCTGCAGGTACCAACGAGGTCATGAGGATGATTGTGGCCAGGAATCTGCTACAGGGCTGAAGCCAGGAGCCTTAAAATCCCTCCATCTGTTACAGCTCGGCCTGTTTCCCTCCCCTACTGGCCAGCTCTCTCCCTGGGAGTGGAGAGGGGGATAGCCCAGTGGAAACAGCCTTCCTGCCTTCGCCACAGCTGGGTGGCACAGCTGCATGCCGTGCCTGGCAGAGCTGCTGTCACCAGGCTGCCATTGTGCAGCCAGAAGTCACAGCTGAATGCAAGCCTCTGTCTCCAAATCCTGCTCCTGGCCTGCTTGCCACACATCTTCCTTGGAAAAAGGAACACCAGAGCTGCTGCTCCCCTCTGCTGAGTCAGGACTGAAATGGTAGCCTCGCGCAGAGGTGTGGCCTGAGCCCATGGGATCACTGAAATCATTATTTTAAAGGAATTAACTGCTCACAGCACCCCTGGGAACAGATGATCACAGGCTCTAACCAGAGCTTTTAATCCCTGGATGCCTCTTCTTTAGCTAGAATCACCCCCTCTTTTCCCAGCAAACTTTTCCTGATGTCCCATCCACTGCTTGTTCTCCGTATTCCCACCACATCTTGGTGCTTAATCTCAAAGAAGCCTTTGCAGCACAAAAGTGCAAATGAAAAACTAAATTTATGTACAGGAATAATGAGTTCTGTGGCCTCCAATCAGTGAGTCTGTGGACAATGTAAGGGGAGTAAAAATATTGGTAAATTAAACTGTTTTTTCCTCTCGGGTTTGGAATCAATAAAGCAATGATGGAAATGTTACTGGAGTGGAAATTATGGTAATTTCCTTCTGTGGTATTTCAGGTGTTTAAACAGAAGTAACAGGGAATTTTTGGAGTAGGTGTTGTAAAATAGTTCTGCTTGAGGGCTTCTTAGGTAATGTCTTTGTTAACCCCTTCAGGTCAGCCAGGTTTTTTCTCAGCAGTACTTGGCAGGGGGAAGATGACAGAGCATTAGCAGCAGAGTCGTGGAATGGGTTAGGTTGGAAGGGACCTTAAAGCCTTAAACTCATTCCAGCCCCTGCCGTGTGCAGGGACACCTTCCACTTGTTTATCTCAGTTTCTGCTGGTGCTGGCAGGCCCTGAACATCCCCTCCCTCATTTTACTGTGCAGTGAATTTGCCCCACAGGGCAGTGAGGGCAGTTTGAAGGATAAACACCCGTGCCTCAAAGAGGAACAGCCACCTGCCCACTGGGGAGACCTTCTGCCTGCCCAGGGATGGATGTCCTGGGGTGGGAGGGTCTCTGGGCAGTGGGAAGGGGTCTCTGGCTGGCCGGGAGGGGTCTCCAGCCGGGGTCTCTGCCCAGGGTCCCTGTCTGAAGTCTCTCTCCAGGGTCTCTATGGGGACCTTCTGGCCAGAGCTCTCTGGCTGGGCTCTCCCCCAGGATCTCTGTCGTGGGTCCCTGCCCAGGCTCTCAGTGCAGGTTCTCTTCTGGGGCGCTCTGTGGTGGGCCCGTCTGTGGGACCCTGCCTGTGGCTCTCTGTTGGGGTTCTCTCCCGGGGGTCCCTATCCATGGTCTCAGTCTGGGCTCTCTCCCAGGGCCCTCTGTCCCTGCTCTCGGTCCCATCTCTCTGTCCATGCTCTCTATCCACATTCCCTGTCCCTATTCCCTGTCCATGTTCGCTGTCCACATTCCCTGTCCATGCTCTATATCCATGTTCCCTGTCCATGTTCTCTCTCTATCCATGTTCTCTGTCCATGTTCTCTGTCCCATCTCTCGGTCCATGTTTCCTGTTTGTGCTCTTTATCCATGTTCCCTATCCCATGTTCCCTATCCCAGTTCCCTATCCCACGTTCCCTGTCCCACATTCCCTATCCCAGTTCCCTATCCCATTTCCCTGTCCCAGTCCCTCTCCCAGTTCCCTGTCCCAGTTTTCTATCCCAGTTCCCTATCCCACATTCCCTATCCCATTTCCCTATCCCATATTCCCTATCCCTGTTCCCTACCCCAGTTCCCTGTCCCACATTCCCTATCCCAGTTCCCTATCCCACATTCCCTATCCCTGTTCCCTATCCCATTTCCCTGTCCCACATTCCCTATCCCATTTCCCTATCCCACATTCCCTATCCCTGTTCCCTACCCCAGTTCCCTATCCCTGTTCCCTACCCCATTTCCCTATCCCACATTCCCTATCCCATTTCTCTATCCCACATTCCCTATCCCATTTCCCTATCCAATTTCTCTATCCCACATTCCCTATCCCGTTTCTCTATCCCAAATTCCCTATCCCATTTCCCTATCCCATTTCCCTATCCCACATTCCCTCTCCCCCTCTCGCTCCCCTCAGGCCCCGCCCCCGCGGGCGCGCGCGCCCCTCGGGCAGCCAATGGGCGGCAGGGGGCGGGCCTGGGGGCGGGGCGTGCCCGCGGGGGCGGGGCGGGCGCGCGCCGTGTCCGCGCCCGGCGGGCCGGGGGTTCGGCCCGGGGGTTCGGGGGTCCCGGGGGTTCGGGGGTCCCGGTCCCTCGGTCCCTCCGCCATGTGGCCGTGCGGGGGCCGGCGGCAGCGCCGCCTCGGGGGCGCCGCGCTGCTCCTCGTGCTGCTGTGGCTGCTGCTGCGCAGGTGAGACCCGGCGGGGGGCGCGGGGGTCGCGCCCCGGGGCGGCGGGGCCGGCCTTGGGCGGGTGTCGCTGTGCGGTGTCGCTGTGCGGTGTCGCTGTGCGGTGTCGCTGCCCCGCCGGGCGCAGGCCCCGCCGCCGGCAGCGGGCTGGCTGCGGAGCCGTGCGCATGGATGGCACCGGCGGTGCCGCTGGAAGGGAGAAGCGTTATCACCCTCATTAGCGTCATTAGCGTCATTAGCGTCATTAGTGTCCGCGCATCCTGCGCGCTGCCGCGGGATGGAGGGGCGGGAGGCGGGCTCGGTGAATCCCGTCTTTTCCGACGGGAGACCTCCCATCCTGGCAGCGGCGCGGAATTAGCCCGAGCTTTGCGTCAGGCTTGCGCCTGGTAGCGCGGCTCGCCCATCACCGACGGGAGCGGCGGGGACAGCCCGAATCGGTTCTGCCTCGGGCTCCCGCTCTGCTGCCGACCTTGGCCCGGGGCGGGTTTCGCATCATCGCGGCGCGGATGGATGATGCACGCCGCGAATCCATGGCTCCGGCGCATCTCGCCCGCCTCCGGGGCTCCCTGCCTTGTTTCCCTCTCTGCAGCCTCTTCTGGGCTGCCTCTCCCTGTTCCGTGAGCCCAGAGCAGTGTGGTGCCATGGCCCGTGCCCAGCTCGCCAGTCTAACCCTGTTACCTTCCTTCTGCTGCTCTGTTTCACACTCCGGACCAGCAGCTGTCCCTCTGTAGCCCACCAGCAGCAGCAAGAAGTTGTTTGAGGTTCTGGCTTGAATCCCACGTGGTTTAGGTCATGTTCATTTTGGGGGTGATGCTCTTTCCCAGAGGAACATCCCATGTTTGTGACTTGCAGGTGTCAGAGTCTCCTCTGTCCCTCACAGTGACATGCTGGAAAATACACGTGGATATGTATGGAGATGTAATATAGTTGTTTATTGCCAGCTGGATTGTTTTATAACACGTTCTTAAAATCATAGTTGGAAGTAAACCTGATCCTCAGAGCTATGGAAAAGCTTTAATAAATCTTTGCATAATTAGAAGCAAAATTCTTGCACAGCTGGCCTTGGATTTGTGCCACCTGGGTTCTTAGGGAAGATTATTGCAAACTGATACCTGATGGAGGCACAGAATCTGTCTCCTGTATGAGTGTATCCACAAACCCCTGAGTGCAGAATAAACCCCTGAGTGCAGAATAAACTTCTACAGAAGTTTCCCCATGGTCTCTGAGCACAGGGGCTGTGCAGGGCAGCGAGCTGGGAGCCAGGGCAGCTCAGAGCTTTCACTTTCCCTGGCCAGAGGATACCCAGAGTTAACAGCAAAGCCCTTGGAGGTCTCAGTGGAGTTTAGGGATTAGCAGCCAAGTCCCTTGTCCTCTGAAGCATGTTCTTTAGCATCAGCAAAGAAATTATTGGCTTTTTTTCCCTGGTTTGGCTGTTTTCCATCACCTTTTTCTCCCAGCTGCTCTGGTTATGGGGTGATTGAACACCAAAGGTTGGTGTTCAATCAGAGAGATTTTTCAAATCTCTCCTGCAGAGAGGACTTCAGCCACGTTTGTGTTTCACAGGCATAAACAGCATGGCTGTTTGGTTCAGGAGTTAATTGGGACTTTCCTTTTCCATGTGTTGTATTTTGTACTTCAGATTGCATCTTACAAAGGCTTGTTATATCTCGTTGGACTAACTTGTCCAGTCCAACTTCAGAGTCTCTGCTCTGGGCTTAGTTGGTAATGGAATGGTTGGGTTTGGGGTTTTTTTGCAAAAGTGACTTCCCTGAGGCAGGGATGAAATCACAGAATCATGGAATCCTAGGATTTGGGTGGGAAAGGATATTAAAGATGAGCCAGTCCCACCCCCTGCCATGGCCAGGGACACCTTCCACTATCCCAGGTTGCTCCCAGCCCCATCCAGCCTGGCCTGAAACACTCCCAGGATTGCTACTGAGACTGACAAAGAATGCCAGGAACTTTTAACAAAGTTCAAAAATATATATATTATTTGCAACCTGTGTTGTTGTTATAGAAGTGAGGAAAAAAAAATCTACTGGGAGCTATAAATTGCTCCCAGGAGGAAGTGCAGAGCCCAAGTACACTTTAAACTCTGGCAATCCAGCTCAGGGTAACAGGATAAAGCTCTGCTGAGTCACAGAAATGTTTCTTCCTGAGGTTACTTGAACAGATCCTATTGAGAAATGTGGGTTTCAGGATATCTAGGATAACGTGTTGAAAATATTGGGAGCCTGGGAACTTCCTACCAGCCCTTCTTGGGGAGAAAAAGCAATGGAGCTGGGGAGTTTTAAAGTAGGAAACTTCATGGGAATGTGCCAGGTTAGTTATGCCTGGGATTAAGAAGATGAGCTTAAGTGATTAGTTTATTTTTATCTGGCTGTGTGTGCTTCCTGAGCACAGCCTTCATTCTGGCACCAGTCAGCAGCACTTCTGTGGACAGGGGTAATTTGGGGCTCTACCTAGCTAAGAAACAACTTGGAAACTCTTTTCCAACCTAATCTATAAAAATTGGAGTTCTGCATCTCCAGACCCTTTGAGCCTTCCACCTCTGGAAAACAGAAGTAGCTGTAACTGCTGGTTTGGTTTGCCAAAGTTACAATCTGTAATTTAGCAGCACAGAGGGGCAGGTGGCCATGGGGTATCCTGTTTGGGTCTGGAGAACCCTTTCCCCTGCTGCTGAAATTCGTGACAGTTCCTTGGGAGCAATGCTGCCATTTCCCAGCCTCGTGCCATCCCTCTCTGGCTGTGTTTCTCATTCAGAGGAGTGTGTTAGGTCCTGTTCTTACTCAGGCAGCCACGCTTTAAATGTGGCAGATTGGTGTTTTGTTCTCACTTCTCCTAGCTGGGCTGCACTATCATCAGGAGCTGTTGTTATCACCCCCCTCCTGATACAGCAGTCTCCTTGCTCAGCACGGTTTCTGTGAATGGCTGGACAGTCAGTGGGAGTCTCCTTGTCTGGAGGCAGTGAATATCTAATCTGGCTTCCTTTTCCAGGTATTACCCCTGCCTGCTGCCTGTTTCAGAGCCCTGTGAGAATGCTGTGCTACTCAGGTACCCTCTGAGCTTGTCAGCCAGCCCGTGCAGTTCCCTGCAAGCCTTAGACTCGGCTCCTTTTAGTCTCCCTGGCCTGTCAGAGGACGGGCAGGCTGCTGGTTAGCAACCCCTGCAAGCCACGAGCTCTGAGCATCCTCACCCTCTGCTAACAACTGCTTTACACGTAGCCTGGGCAGCAGCTGGAGGCTTAGGTGTTCCTCTCCTCTCTCTGTGTGATGTTTCTCCCAAACCTGCGGGTCATTCCTGCTTTCTGGAGCTGGGAATTCATTGCTGACATCTGGCTCTGAAAGGAACAAGCTGCCATTGTCTGACCCTCTGTGTGTTCGTGGGGTGGGCTGAGGGAGGCAGGGACGCTGCTCTCTGTGTCTGGTTGATGAAATGGGGTTTTGGTTCAGCCAGAGTGAGCTGGGAGCTTGCAATGCCATGAGTAGTGTAGGAGCTGACCCAAGAGGAGCTGTGACAGCACCTGGTAGGTGCTGAGGAGCTGCTGCCCCATGGCTCTGGTTCTTCTGGCAAATAACATTTTCAGGATTAACATGAGCAGTGATGTGGGCAGAGGTAAGTTTGTGGTGACAGCTGATTTAGTCTCTCCTGAGTGATGAATATAATCCAGGGGGTTCTCTAAACTGAGGAAAAGGCTCTCTGTTCACAGGGAACAGCTGAGGAGGTTGTATTGTTTCCATGCCATAGTCCCCAAGACATTTGGGATGGCAGTGATGAGATGCAGCTGCTGTTGGAACATAGATCTGCAAATCGGGGAGATGCAAAGCAGGGAGATGTTGGATTCCATAAGTTAGGGAAGTGTTTGTGAGGATTTTGAGTGAAAACGTGCCCGTCCATGATTTCAGCAAGTGAGTTTCACGCTCTGTGCCTGAGCAGTGTCAGTTGTAGAGCGTGGCACAGTGGCTTGGCGGTTCAGGGGGGAAGCAGCCAGTGAAATGGATTTAAATCTACATTTGGGAAGATCTCCCCACTGGCTCAGAGCCTTCTGAACAATCTCTTGAGTTCTGTAGGACTGAGAGCGTGGCTTGCTTGAGGAGCAGGAAGGTCAGAGCCGGTCCTGCTGGGTGAGGTGCAGCGAGGAGGCTGCATTCCTTCCCCCGGCCTGGCTGCTCACACATCTCCTTTTCTCTTCCAGGTTTAACTGGAGCGAGCTGACCCCTCTGGGGCTGTGGGGGAGGACCCTGGGCTTGCAGACAGAGAACTCCCAGTTCCTGCTGGAAGGGATGCCCTTCCGCATATTCGGGGGGTCCATGCACTACTTCCGAGTGCCCCGCGAGTACTGGGAGGATCGGATGCTCAAAATGAGAGCCTGTGGCCTCAACACCCTCACCACGTAAGTGTCCTCCCTGCCCAGCCTCTCCACTGGGCCATAACCATGTCTTTCCATGCTTCTTATTGTGGGAAAAGAATAGTGGGGCCTCAGTTTTCCTTGGAGCATGCCAGGCCTCACCCTTCACCTGCGCTGCCCCCGCTCTGCCTTGCAGGTACGTGCCATGGAACCTGCACGAAAAGGAGAGAGGCAAGTTTGACTTCAGTAAAAACCTGGATCTAAGGTACGTGGCACAGACAGCTCTGTTATGAAATACTGTTCTTGTCTGAAAGCAAAACCAGTGAGAGACTCCCAAGTCAGAAGGATTAGGAAAAGGGAAAAAGAAAAAAAAAACAAAATACATGCAATAATTTAAAAGAAAAAACCACAGACAGAGTCAGAATACAGCCTGACACCCTGTTGGTCAGGGTGTTGGTAGCCATCCAAATTGGAGTGGCTGCAGTCCTGGAGTGGCAGATGTGGCTCTATCAGAGCAGTGATCCCGTAGAAGGATCTTCCTTCTGAAGGTCCAGTGGAAACCCCAGCTGTTCCTCTGGGAATCCTGTAGAAAGGCTGAATCTGGTGTCCCCAAAACCCAGATTATATCCAGGTGGGAATGCTTGGCTCCTACCTCTGGGCAGAGCATCTCCCAGTGGGATGCTGTAACTTCTCAGCCCTGCTGTGACATTCAATAGCCCATTAACAGCAGATGTCTCCCCAGGGGGAGGACTGGTTTGTGGAATAGATAAAGAAAACTGCCAAATTAACAGAAGATAACTGCCACACCTCCAACAGATGGCAATAGAATACATCTTGCCTTCCAATCTGGGACAAATACTCCTCTTTGGAGGGGAGGGGGTGTGTGGTGTTTGGGTGAAGATGTTATTTCCAGATGTGCCTTGATCAGGCAATGGGACTCGTTCCTTCCCCTGCCTTCTGGAGTTCTGGGGACTTAATCAATTTAGCACCTGTCCAGCGTGGTTACTTCATCATGCAGTTCCCTCCTGCTTTGCTACCTAAATTCAGTGGTGAGTGGAGGATTAGGGGAGACAATAATTCCTCTGTCTGGATCCCCAGGGCCTTCCTTTCCCTGGCAGCTAAAAACGGGCTGTGGGTGATTCTGCGCCCTGGACCTTACATCTGCTCAGAGTGGGACCTCGGGGGTCTGCCCAGGTGAGTGTGGAAATGGTTCACTTCAGGGAAGCTTTAGGGACAAACAAATCCCAAACTCCTGATCACAACAGTCGAGGCTCCTTCAAAGGAATTGCTTTGGAATGGCTGGCTGCTTGATGGGGATGTTTATTTTCTGTGTTCCCAACGCAGCTCATTATCTTATGGAGCTCTTCTAATATTTTTTTTTTTTAGTGTTTAAAAATAATAATTTTTAAATTAATTTAAAAATAATAATTTTTTAGTGTTTAAAAAAATAATAATAATTTTAGTGTTTAAAATAATATTACAGCAAGAAAATAAAATTGGGATAACCCTTCTTGCTGTTGCACCTTGACTCTGCATGACATGGACAGGATTTGCAGCTTGGTGTCAGAATTTCCTTCATCTCAGCTCCATTTTAAAAGTCCTACTAGAAATCTGCTTTGTATGGCTGGCAGTAATGAAACCCCACAACTTTCCAGCCTCCTGTTGTGTTTTCCCCTGAGGAACAGAGCAGGAGGAGGCTCTGGGAGCACTGGGACTTGCCTGGCTCCTGAGTGGAGCCAGTGCCAGGTTACCACTTGTTTTCCGTACTGCACAGAGCACAAACCTCGGTGGAGATATTTGGGGATTATTTTTTTAACTTTTCACTTTTCACTTGCCTTTGGCATCCAAGTTCAGGTGTCAGGGACCTACTCCTGAGAGCAGAGCTCCTCATGACCAGAGCCAGGAGCCACCTCCAGGTCAGATTATGAGATGTGCATCTGCTGTCAGTTGTTCTCACATCACTCATGTGGTTTTTTATCAGACAGATAAAAAATTCTAATAAAAGGCAACAGTATTATTCTCTTTTTCCAGCTAAAGAGGAGATGATTCTTTTTTTAACTCCACAAAGCCACATTTAGCAAAGAGGTGAATATTCAGATTTTTGGAAAGATACTAGTTGAGGCCTCACTTTGCGGAGAAAAGGAAGATACAAGCTCATTCCTCTTAAATTGTTACAGCATTATATTGTTCTGCTCTTCAACAAATTGCCCTTTTTTCTGCTAACTCCAAACAGAACCCAGCCTTGTCAATCAGCAGTAGAAATAGTGGGAACCATTACAGAAATCTTCATTTTGAGAAAGGCTTGGGATTTTTTGAAGCAGCACTTGGTTGTAGAGTGCCCTTGGGAATGCAGGGAATTCTCTTTAGACTGATAAGATTAACCCTTGAAATATTATTGGTAGAGGTGATTAAATGAGTTTGGACCTGAAATGCAGAACAAAAAGAAGAGGAAGAGATTGGTAATTGGAGCCTGGATTTATTTAAAAGTGGGTGCTGGGCACGGGGGTGTCACATCCACACTGTGAGCTCCGCCAGGTGACACCAACGATCCCTGCCCAGCTGGGACTCCATGCCAGTGGGTGCAATACCTCTGCTCGACTGGCCAGGAGTCTCTGACACATTCCCTCTTCTGCTTTTCCCCAGCTGGCTGCTGCAGGACCCCGAGATGCAGCTGAGGACAACCTACAAGGGCTTCACAGAAGCTGTGGACGCCTACTTTGACCGCCTGATGAGCGTTGTTGTCCCTCTCCAGGCAAGCACCATCCTGCCCCCTCTGCGGGGTGGGAAGGGCTGCACAGGGCAGCCCTTTTTGGGCTCCAAGTGGGCTCTGTGTGGCAGCAGCAGGGTCAGGCACTAACAAATGCACCAGTTTTGCTGCAGGAATCAGCACAAGCTGCAGTTTGTTCTGTCAGTTTGGGAGCATGGGAGGGTGGAGCTGAGTCCATCTGATGCTGGTGCATCTTTCCTGGCAGCTGGTGTGATTTTGGTCCCTGTGGTTTGAAATGGTGCTGAACACCCTCCTTCTCCCTTTTTGTCCCCCGCAGTACAAGAAAGGAGGTCCCATCATTGCAGTGCAGGTGGAGAATGAATATGGTTCCTATGCCAAAGACCCAAACTACATGACCTATGTCAAAATGGTAATGGTAGCTCTTATACTTGTTTCTGTGTCAATCTGTCCCATAAATCACCTTCCCTACAGTGTTTCCTTTTTTTTTTTGGAAAACTTCTGAGTGTGGTTTGAGAGACTCTTGAAAGCACCAGCTGCATTTTCCTTGGATGTTTCCTCCAGGAGTGGAAGAGTTGGCACATGCCCCTCTCAGTGCTGATAAATCTGTGTTCTTATATCTTCCAGAGAAGAGGGAGCTAGGGATTGTCTGTATTGCACGGCTGGCCTTGAAGCAGCTCTCACCTGCAGGTCCTGTTTTGCCTCCCCTAGATGATATTTGATAAAGGTTCCCCTATGTTGACTTTCCTGGCAGAAAAATTGATGGGAACAAGTCACCAGCACGCTCCTGAACTTGTGTAATCTGGGGTTCAGCATCAGGCAGGTTAATTTGCCTAATGCCTGCTTTACCTCTGTCAGAAAGGGATTAAACTGTGCCCTGGCTGCTCTGAGTCAGTGATGAGGAGCTGGCCCGTGCCCAGGGAGGGTGGATTATCCTGCTGGATCTCACATCAGTCTGACCTGTTTGTTTGCCCCCAGCACCAGTGCAGGGCAGGCAGATAATGAGATCTGCAGTTTGTCCCACAGTGTTTGTTGTTTAATTTCTTCTCACTGGATGCTTAAAGGTACTGCTGCACATCAGGGGGGTCACCCATCCAGGCTTGCTGTTCTGCTACAGGATTATGGGATCCTTCTGAAACCTTTTGGGTACCCCAGCTGCACCCTGAGCACCCTGGGGCTCAGGTGGTTCCACTGCTCAGGGTGTCCAGAGGCTCCTCCAACAAACAAATCCATGGCAGGAGTGCTGATCTTAAGCTCCTGCACCACCCCCAGCTCTTGCCGTGGTTTAACTCTCCTTACAAGGTTAAATATGAAGTTTGTACACAAACAAATCAGAGATAATGGCAGGCAGGGGGTTTTCAGAGCCCTGAATGAAGGGGACACAGAGATTCTGGGGGGCTGAGGGGTCTGCAGGCTTGGCCTTGCTTTCCATGGCTCCGTGAGGAAAGAGCTTTTGCTGTTTCAGACTTGCCAGGACAGATCTCCCTGCCAGGCCTGTGGGTGCATTTTTGCAGTGCTGTTTCATCATTTTTTGGGACTGTGTGCAGTTTGCATCTGAGGCAGTACAGAATAGTGGTTAGAGGTGAAAATGTGGGAAAGCAGGATTGGCAGGGCTTCGTTTTTGATCGGGGTGGGATCTGATGTGAGGTGGGGCTCCAGGTCTTTGTTCTGGTTTGTGGCAAGGTGATGAATTCACATCTAGCATCTGTGACCAAGCTGCATCTTCCTGGACTTAATAAACTCATTAAAAAACACCCATAACTCACACAAAAAAAACCTTAAATCCCTGTGCTTACCTCACTTTTTGGGTGCAATGCCTGTGCCTTCCTGAAAGTGAAAGGTTTGTATTGACGTGACCATTCCCACACAGAACTGAGCTTCTGTTCCTGCTCCTCTGGGAGGCACTGAATATGTGGCACCTCTGCTGTTCCTCTGTTTTGCACTTACACTCAAAAGGAGGGAAGAAAACTTAGCTTAAAGTTAAGCTAAGTGCTTAACTTAATTAAGTTAAGCACCTAATTAATTAATTAAGTGCTTAATTAATGCAGTGCTCAAAGAATTGTCTTAGTAAAATTGGTCAGAAATTCCAGTTCCCTCAGCAGCTGAATTCTGTCCACATCCAGCACCTGCTGAGGTATAAATTTGGTGCTGATGGGTTGATACAAGTTGTCCTGGCTCTGGGTTTGTCTCTAGGCTCTGTGTTGCAATGTTTCATGCCCAGCTCTGCTCTTAGTGCAGGCAGGGACAATAAACAAAGAGCTTGATCACATTTCACAATTAGGAATTTAGACTTCAGCCTTGTTCTCAGAGCTCCTGGGAGCTGGAGGAGTGACTTTCAATGCAGGTACAGTGAAATGAGTGGTTAATTAACAGCTCAGATTTCCTGATCTCCCCTCCAGACATCAGCCACTGTTGTGTTAAGGACGGGGTACAAGAGAACAATCCTGATGGGAGGAACCTCGTGTGTGCAGGTGGATGTTAAAACCTTAGAGTGCTGTTTCCTCTAGTGCTGTAACATTGAGGAGCCACTGAATTCACTGATTATTGAAAAACATTTCTACCTGAGCTGTGCTGTGATGGTTTTCCTTGGAAAATCAACTCTTCCCTCTTTTCAGCTCCCACTGTCAGGAAGCCTGAGCTGCTTTTCCTTTCCTCTTTCCACCTGAATCCCTCTTCTGCTGAAGGCAGTGAAGCTGTGTATTACATTGATCTCAGAAGCTAAAATCCTGATGTTGGATGCATCAGTGAGAAACCAATCCAGCTTTCTGAAACAAAATAAGATTTTCCAGCTGTCTTTAAGCTGGAAGAAGCTGTCAGGAAAGCTTCAGGAGGAATGGGAGATGTCACAGAGATAATATTTATCACAAGGCACTGCCAGTTGCAGGCCGTCCCCACAGAAGGTGATGCTGTGGTGCTTTAATATCCTGGGAAATGCTGAACTCTGTTAACACAGTGGCTTTTGCTCTTTTTAACCTAGGCCCTGTTGAACAGAGGGATTGTGGAGCTGCTGATGACCTCAGACAACAAGAATGGGCTCTCCTTTGGCTTGGTGGAAGGAGGTGAGTGTTTGTAGAGCTGAGTTGGGGCTGTGATCTCTGGGGAACGTGGCTTTAATCCACCCTCTGCACCCACCGAGTCTTCTTTGTGGCAGGAGGGACCCCTTGGCTGGATGGTGCAGCCAGGACAAGCCCAGACCCTCCCCAGAAAGGCTGAGAGTGGTTTATTTTCCACATAAAGTGGTTTATTTTCCACAAAAAGTGGTTTATTTTCCACACAAAGTGTAACACTGTGTGAAGGGATGGGCATCTGTACTTCCCACTGGGTCAAGAGATGGCAGCACCCAGCATTTCTTAGTGTTTTAGCAGACTACAAGGCTGAAAATGCTACTTACTACTTCATTGTAATAGCTATTAAACAAATTCCTCAGCAATTACTAACAGTAGTAACTCATTCCTAAGGTAGATGCTCTGCAATTAAAAAGAGAAGGAAAAAAGGTCCATTAAAACCTTGATTTTGAGTTTTGCATTTAAGCAATGAATTTAGCAATAGTTTGTGAGGCAGCTTTATCTTCTCAGCAAGCTTCTTTTGGGGTGTAGAACCTTAGGTGGGTAAAGGAGGGTGTCAGATGTGTAGAATGCAGAAGGATGTCCACTTCCCTTTTATAAAGTATAATTCCAATGAGTTTTTTAAATTCTGCTTAGCACCCTCCTCGTTTTTCCCGTGAAGAAATGGAGGTGCAGCTGCTTGAGTTTCACCGAGCCCTAAATCTGACTATCTGGGGCACTGATTCTCAGAATTTTGGGTAATTTCAGCTGGGATTTACTCTGCCCTTGGCCTCTGCTCTCTCCTGTGTTCCTGCCAATTGCCTGGGTGCAACTGCTCCCCCAAATTCAATGTTTGCAGGGTGCAGCCTTTGAGTGCTCCTGTTATCACTCAGTCATAAATAATGTTACATTTCCAATCTCAGGCATGGAGATGATTAAAGGCAAAGCCTTTCTCCTCTTTTTTTTTTCCCTCCTTTTGCTTTTCCATGTCAGTATGAGAGGGATGAATTCATTAACTGACTCAGGGGCCCTCACCAGCCCTGTGATTTTGTCTTTCGGATGTTGTTGGGTGTGCAGCAGTTTTCAGCTGTGACCACACAGAGTCACTCTCTGCCTGGCTCAGAGCTGTCAGGAGAAGGAGAAAGGAGAAATCCCTGCCTTGCCCTCATCTCCTGAGGGAATGCTGGCAGCCTCTTGTTCAGAGGGGTCTTTTCTGCCCTGTTCTGCTGGGAGCTCTTTGATCCCAGTTTGCTTCGGGGCTGTCCCAAGGATCTGTTAGAGCCAGCTCTGATCAGCTGAGTGGGATAACCAGGGCTCCAGCAGGGTGGTGAGGAAGGGGTTAAAGTCCTTCCCCATCCCAAGGGCACTCTACAACCAAGTGCTCCTTCAAAAAATCCCAAGCCTTTCTCAAAACAAAAATTTCTGTAATGGTTCCCACTGTTTCTACTGCTGATTGACAAGGCTGGGTTCTGTTTGGAGTTAACAGAAAAAAGGGCAATTTGTTGAAGAGCAGAACAATATATTCTGTAACAATTTAAGTGTCCCAGGCCAGGCTGGGCAGGGTTTGGAGCAGCCTGGGATGGTGGGAGGTGTCCCTGCGTTCCAGGGATGAGTTTGAAGGTCTCTTCCATCCCACCCAGTGTGATTCCAGGAGTCCCAGGCTGCTGTGAGCTGGTGAAGCCCTTTGGGAGCTGGTGGGTGACAGAGCCTCTGCTGTCCCTGCAGACCATGCTGGGAAGGCCATGCCATGAGAAGGATAAATAAGGCTCTGGGGATGGTTCTCTTTTCCATGGTGTGCTGTTAATCTGCATGAAAAGCAGAGCTGGGCATGTTCTCCTTCAGAAGTGCCAGCTAACACATTACATCAGTGCTAAATCCACGCTTTATTTTGTTCTCCTTTCGTGTTTTCTGTGCTGAGTTCTCCAGCTCAGCGCACTACATAGGTCAGCCCATTAAAATCAAGGTATAAATAGTGAGAAGTGAGCTTTTCCTTCTGTAAATATTCTGTTTGAAGTGCTCTGCCTGACACAACTGGGGCTGGGTTTGATAGCAGCTCTCTTGTTAGAAGTCAATTTTTAATGCTGAATCACATCACTGCTGCATTTGCAGAGTTTGTCTGGCAGAAATATCCTCATGACTGAGGGCTGGGAGGTACAAAAATGGTTGAAATGCTTGCCAGGGGCTGGGACACTGATCCAGGTTGGTGTCTCCTGTCCTGCAGGGAGGTGTTCCCCCTGCAGAGCCTGGGGATGGGCAGAGGCACAGAGACCTCTTGCAGCTCCAGTTCCCTGTGGCTCTCCTGTCCTGGGGCTGCTCTCGCTCACCCCCCAGACATGACAAGCTGTAGGATATTGCCTGGGAAGGGATTCCTGCAGCTGAAGCCTGGCAGAGCAGTGTGCCATCCAGACAGGACTTTGTAATGAGTTTGCCTTTATGTGGTGCCTTTTAAGTGAGGATCTCCAAGTGCTTTACAGGCTCTAATTAGAGCTGGTGACACCCCAGGAGCTGCTCTGATGCTCTCTCTCTAATATCTCTGCACATTAGAGCTGAAAGATGGCCTGGGAGGGTCCCACTCTGTGCTGTGGTTCACTTGGGTTCTGCATACCGAGTGAAGGCTTTGATGGGCAGTTTCTGAGGAGGTTGTTCTGGGGTTCAGAAGGTGTTGCAGTTCCCTCCTGCCTGAGGAGACATTTTGGATGAGTCTAAATTGACACGTTTTTCCTTTCCCACTAGCACTGGCCACTGTTAACTTCCAGAAACTGGATCCTGGGCTGCTGAAATACCTGGACACAGTACAGGTGAGGTGCAGAAACACCTTGTTCATCCATGTTTTCCAGCACGGGAAGTGAAGCACTGATATTCTCTTTGGGATTTGTGTGTTGCCTTCTCATGAGGCCAAATCCTTCTGGAATCAGATTTAAGTATCCTGTTATCCTTCTGAAAAGGCTTTTCATCCAGCTGTGCCCTGTGTTTAGCTGTGAGGGGTTACACTTCTTCAAGTGACACCCAGAGCATCCCAATTATCAAACCTCTCTCTTGAAGTTCCATCTTTTTCCCAAATTCTCACCCTGATGCTGTGGGTGCTCTTTGCTGATGTGCTGCAGGTGTGGCTGTTCACCTCCAGGGCCTCATTCAGAGTAGATTTATGAGGTTTTGTTGTGTCACTTAAGCATTTTTAACCCCTCTGTGCTGTCAGAGGTTTGCATCAGGGAGAGAATTAATTAATGAATGAGCACTTGGTGTGAACAGCCGTCCTGATTGCGATGAGGGGATGGCAGGTTTGGGGCTTAGTGACAGATTATCTCTCTCTTTACACCCTCTGTCCTCTTTCCCTGTGCTCGGCTTGCTCCAGGTGAAGGATGTGAGGGGCTGGGATCTGCCCCCAGCCCTGATCAATTCTCTTCTCACCTCTTGCCTTTTGCCTGCCTGTGGAGGGAAGCCCTGCTGGCGTGCTGGATGTTCAATCCTACAGCTTTCACTTGTTTTCTTTTCCTCTGCTGGCAAAAGAGGCTCTGCTGGAAGTCTCCTTCAGGTCTTCCAAAATTGCCCAAACCTTGCAAGTGAACAGAAAGTGGCACCTTCCCCACCACATGAGTGCAGCGTGGCTCCAAAGGAGCAGCTCCTCCTTTGCCACACCAGTTAGGGTGTGTTAGGAAGTGTTTGTTGGGGTTATGAAGCTGTTTTGTCTTTTTTCTGTTACGGGTTTTTGTTCCAGAAGGTGATAAAATCCCTTCTTTGACTGGTTCACTGGGGATGGATTGATTAAATGTATTTCCAAGGATGTTTAGATGATTACAGGCAGTTGTTTTCTCCTAATGGAACACGAGTTTATTTAATTCCTGTGGCATTAAACACAAAACTGCCTGGAAATAAAGCCCAGGAGGCTGGAGGGGCAGCCAGGCTGAGCACACATTGCCCTGCCCATGGCACGGGGACAGGAGGGATCCTGCAGGGCCTCAGGGATCTGCCAGGCACTGACAAATGGGAAGCAATTGCTCTGTGCAGAACCTTTAATGAAGACCTAATTCCTGCAAATTCTTCCCTGCCAGCACCATATGCAGCATTAAAAAGGCATTAAAGCAGCTCAGGTCTGCTGCTGTAGCTTGGCAAGCCCTGGTTGCCCTGCACCTGCAAGCTCTCAGCTGGCAGTGGCGTGGCAGATAAGCAGACATTTATAAATGTGTGTTTCTAGCAGGAGCTAAACACTGACAGTTGGTTTGTCCCTCTGCTACAGCTCTGCCAAGCAGCAGCATCCAGGAATGTTTGACAGCACCTGATGCTGTGCCCTGTGCTCTGTGCTTTGTGACTAGCAGAGGCACAAAGCTTTGCTTGCCAGTTCTGGGCACTGCTGGCCCACAGCTGCTTGTTCCTCTCATGCTCAGAGCTCCTTAGGTGCCTTTTTTGGCTGTGCCAGTTGAGAAGAAAACACTCCTGTAAAGCCATGGCACCACACTGGATTTGAACAATGCTGCTCTAAAAAGGGGGTGACTGCAGGCCTGTCCTGGATCCATTTTAACTCTGTTTTTCTCCTGACAGAAAGACCAGCCTAAGATGGTGATGGAGTACTGGACTGGGTGGTTTGATAACTGGGGAGGCCCTCACTATGTCTTTGATGCAGATGGTGAGCACCAAACGCTGTTCTTGTGGTGAATTTCAGCCCCTTGTGACTGCAGCACCTTCTCTCGGGTTTAAAAGCTCATTTGGAAGGCTACTGCTAAAAAAAACAGACCCCCAGGAGATCTAAAGAGCAGTGAAAGCAGAGCTATACAGGACTGGTTTAACGACTCTTATCCTGCAATTGTCTCTGTAATTGGGTCATTAGTGTGCTGGGTTTAGGAGGCTGGCTGAGGAGTCCTCTCAGCTCTTCTTAAAAGCAAAATTCTTGCTGGACACCACAGCTGTACCCCTTTGTCACCTGGAGGAGAGGATTATTTGACTGTATTAATGCATCAGTGGGGGTGCTGCCCCTTACTGAGGGCAAGATGCAAATCACAACACAGATAGTTGTGACTGCACAGGAATGACCTGAACTGTGTCTGATTTGAATTCCTGGCCCAGATTTGTGGTCTGTGGTCCCGGGGGACTGGAAAAAAAAAAAAAAAAATCTCTTTTTTTTTGCATATTCTTTTGCATCTGTAATATAAAAAAATATTTTTTAAATATTATATATAATTACATACATTATGTATAATAATACATATATATAATATTTATTGTATAGAATAAAGAATTTTTTTTGTTTGCAGAGATGGTGAACACTGTAGCAAGCATCCTCAAAACAGGAGCATCCATCAACCTCTACATGTTCCATGGAGGCACCAACTTTGGCTTCATGAGCGGGGCTTTGGAAGCTGATGAGTACAAGTCAGATGTCACCAGTTATGGTGAGTTTGTTCTCACTTCCTTGCCTGTGCAGCTCTGCCTACCCTGGGCTAGTGACAGTGACCAGCCACACTGAGAAGTGATCAGCACAACCCCTTTGTCCTGGGAGATGAGGTAGGACACAGCTCAGAAGTAAATTTCTGTCTAAAAGAGGGCTTACATGAGTGTTTCTAATTCCCAGCCATCCAGGAAGTGGAGGATTCCCTTATTCTGAATTTTAAACAGAGCTGTCACAGATGATGAATTGATATCTCTTTTTTCTAGGGAGAGATGGTGATCCGAGACACCATTTTTTAATTTTACCAAGTCAAATTTTACCATAAAAATCTCTTTTCATCCCAACAGCCTGTGGTTAAAATGGTTAATTGTTGACTTTATCCTGTGTGAAATTCTGGATATGTGCAAATTAGATCTCTGAAAGTGTGAATGGCTGTTCTCTAATTTAAGGAATTTTGTGGCTGTTTAGCGATGTTCACTCAGATTAAAGTGTACAGATTTCCACACTGCAGACAATGCCATGAAAATTGTGCCTGGGGCTTTTATTTCTTGCATGAAGCCATCCCAGAGCTGCTTTATGTTTTTAAAACATGTGCTGCTTTTCTGCTTTTCCAGATTATGATGCTGTGCTGACAGAGGCTGGGGACTACACATCCAAATTCTTCAAGCTGCGACAACTCTTCAGCATGGTCATTGGTAATTCCAAACCCAGGAGCCACAGCACTGTCCAGCTGGGGAATTCCTGAAATTTGCCCTTCTGGTTGCTTGGGAATTAAGGATGGGAGCACCAAAGGAGGTCTGGGAGGGAGGTATCTTGAATTTTGTCTGAAATCTTTGTTCCATCTTTCTTTTTGCACCCCAGGTCAGCCCCTTCCTCTGCCTCCCATGATTGAGAGCAAGGCCTCCTATGGTGCCATCCTCTTGCACCAGTACATCTCTCTCTGGGATGTGCTGCCAGCACTTTTACAGGTAGTGACACCTCTTTTAATGCACCCCAGACCTAAAAAGCATCAACTTCTAGAGCAATTTGTG
>QUSF01000045.1:571309-616876 GCA_003676055.1 Chloebia gouldiae | reverse complement strand
GTTCTTGGCTCCTTTTTCTGGTACTTTGGTCAGGAGGGATTTGGGGTTGGAGGCTCTCACCTGTGGCAGAGTGAAGCACCTGCTTTACACGAGACTTTGCAGTGCTGATGTTGCATTTGCTCCTCCTCTGCAGCCCATCAAGTCCGAGCTCCCCCTGAACATGGAGAACCTGCCCCTGAACGCCAGCATGGGGCAGCCCTATGGATATGTGCTCTATGAGACTGTCATTTTTGGGGGGGGCCACCTGCACACCAGGGACCACGTCCGGGACCGGGCACAGGTAGGGCCACGGGCTTGGGTGGAGGCAAAATGGGGAGAAAACCTGGAATTTCCACTCCTCAGCTAAGCCCCAAAGCCTGATCACTTCTGATTGAATTTCCACTTCCACTTTGCTAAAACTTGGAACATCTCTCAACATCAGAATGCTGAATGTTCTGAGAATACTTTGATTACTGATATATATTTATATTGATATCTATTAAATTATTGACATATATAGGTATATATTGATATTATTGATATCTATTTATATTGATATCTATTTATATTGATATATATTGATACGTATTTATATTGATACCTATTTCTATTGGTACCTATTTCTATTGGTAGCTATTTCTATTGATACCTATTTCTATTGATACCTATTTCTATTGATATGTATTTATATTGCTATATAGTTATAATTTTATATATTTATATTGATAGATATTTATATTGATTGATACTTATATTGAGAAATTTTTGTATCGAGAAATACTTATCTTGAGAAATATATTTATGTTGATAGATATTTATATTGATTGATGCATATTTATAGTTTTGATTATATATAATTATATATATTATAGATATGTTGAATGTTCTGAGAATTTTGATTATTGATTTATAACATATAATTTTGATTACATATACTTATATATAGTATATATTATATATTATGTATAATTATATTATAGGTATAATAGTTTTTATAATTTATAAAATAATATAATTAATGTAACTTTTATAATTTATAATATAATTATAATAATTTTATTATATACAATTCTATTATATATAATATATAGTAATACATATTATATATACTATATAGTATATTATATTTTCTATAATACATATTATAATTTTATATATACTATATATTATATTTTCTATAATACATATTATAATTTTATATACTATATATTTTATTTTCTATAACATAATTCTATATATGCTATATACTATATATTATATTTTCTATAATGCATATTATAATTATATATACACTATATATTTTATTTTCTATAACACATAATTCTATATATACTATATACTATATATGATATTTTCTATAATACATATTCTAATTATATATATTATATGTCTGATTAATATGTATTATATATGTATATATAAAATAGAATTTTGAATATTTTATTGCCACCTGTGCTGACAGCTATGACACAGTTATGGGCACCTGAGTTGTAGCTGGAAGCAGAGAAGTTTCCTGCCCAGAGGCAGCTGAGTGCTGTGATTAGGACATGGTTGAGGAGCGGGTGCTCTGCTCTCCTGTGCTCTGTTCTGCAGGTGTTTGTTAACACCGTGTACGTGGGGGAGCTGGACTACAACACCGTGGAGCTCTCCATTCCCGAGGGACAGGTAACAGCAACATCACTGCTGAGGGGCGAGTCTCAGAAAGGCCCCTCCTCCTAACCCCGACTAGCCTGGTACCCAAATCAGACACAAACAGTGAGATTTCACTGCCAGCTTACCATTTGTGATTGAAAATTGCTTTTCCGTGGAGAAAATTCAAGTTTTTGTAGCCCTTGCTGCACAAAATTTGCCAGCCTTCTTACCACACTCACAACTTTCAGTACCTCTACCCTGTTATTGCAGATGAAATCCCTGCAAGCTTCTCCTTCCTTGGCACAAAGCAGGTTTTTAGGAGGTTTTTGTGTCTCAAATTAAATGAGGGGAATGTCTCTCTCTAGCTCTGAGAGCAGTTTTACCCTGGCAGAAGCTGGCACTAAGAGCTCTGTATTGGTGGAGCACATCTCAGCAGAGCTGTGGTGGCTGTGGGAGCAGGGCAGGGGGTGGATGCACTCTTCAGGCTTGTGGGAGAGTTTATGAGTTTATGGCACGAGCCTCTCCTGTGTCAAACTCCATTTCTGGTTCTGTGGGCACTATCAAAATGCAAATTAAAGATTCAAGATTAAAAAAAAAAAACCAAAACAACACAGAATCTGTGCAAAGGCTGCGAGTTCCTCACTGTTTGCAGCAGAGAACTTCACATTAAATTTATAAATTGCAGCTGCCAAAGGTAAGGATGCCACTAGCCCCCTTCACCACCTGTGCTGAGGCTGGTGCAGCTGATGCTTGTCCCTGTTTGTTTTCAGCAGGGCTTCAGGCAGCTGAGGCTCCTGGTGGAGAACCGTGGCCGTGTCAATTATGGGCTGGCCCTGAACGAGCAGAGGAAAGGTGGGTCTGGTTCTGTGCTCCCAAACTCTCCCTTCTCAGGGACTTCTCAGAGTGGAAATGCTGCAGAGCTGGCTGTGTGCTTTGCACAGGGCCCAGCTGCTTTTGGGCAGCTTGTGTTCTTCCTGTGATTCTTCCAGAACATTCCAGGCAATGTTTGTGCTTATAATTTATTGTCAGATATAAAAGCAGCTACAGATTGAGGTCAGCTGTCTTGGAGTCCTATAACAGAGCAGGAGAAGGACTCAGGAAAGCATAATTGATGTCTCAGATCTCTGCAAACATGAGTTCCAGTGTTGCTCAAGGACTTTGCAGGCCTATCATGGGATATAAATCCAAGATTGTATCCCTGAAAATCTTTGCTCCTGCTGCTACACAAACTTGTGAGCAGTCAAACTACGGGGGCTGACTCTCTAAAACTCCCTGGGTATGTCACATTCTCCTGAGGAAGTGTGGAGGATTGTCAGGGTACATCAGTGCCTAAATCACTGTGGTCATAATTAAAGTAATAAAAGTTTCTTTGTCTAAAAATATCAAGAACCTTAAGAACCATAAGGGCTCAATTCTTGCACACATCTCAAATACCTGGAAGCTACTTGAAATAGCCACAGCCAGGATTGTTACTTTCTTTAAAAGCAAGTAAGCTCTCTTGGTGCTGGTCAGGACTGGGAGTTGGTGGGAAATGTTGAATGTTTTGAGAATATTTTGAATATTTTATTGCCACCTGTGCTGACAGCTATGACACAGTTATGGGCACCTTAGTTGTAGCTGGAAGCAGAGAAGTTTCCTGCCCAGAGGCAGCTGAGTGCTGTGATTAGGACATGGTTGAGGAGCGGGTGCTCTGCTCTCCTGTGCTCTGTTCTGCAGGTGTTTGTTAACACCGTGTACGTGGGGGAGCTGGACTACAACACAGTGGGAATGTGCTAAAAAACAGCCTCAGCCCCTGTGTGGAGTGATCAGAGCAAAAGCAGTGGCTGCTCCATGCTCCAAGGTTGATTTTATAAGGGTACAGCTAAACCCAGGGCTGTCAATGAATCTTGCTGTGCTCTGGGTTTCCTAGGTGATGCTCACCTCCCTTTCTCTTGCTCTGTGAGCATATTACTTCACAGGGAGGGAAGGAAAATACCTTTTTTAATCTGTGTTTTCCCTTGAGGGGTTGATATTGGAGAATCACACCATTTAAAAGCTCACACAATGTCAGGAGGAGGGAACTACATCCCCTGGAGCAGAATTGACTGAAACGCTCAAACCTATCACACACAGTGGTGGAGCTGGAAGGGGTTGATTTTATTTTAGTGGGGAACTATGTGCAAAAGCTCTATAAAATAGATTAATGGAGTTAGGCACGTGACTGTATTGATTTTATTTAATGCACAAACGTTGCATAAACCTCAGCGCTGCCTCGGCAGCCTCAGTGCTGTGATTAGGAGCAGGCTTTGCCTGCTTCAGGGAGAGCAACTTTAACAAAGGGGTGCTAAGGGTGAAAAAATCCTGGGATGAAAAGCCCTGGAGCAGCCCTGGGCGCTGGTGCTGGCTCAGTTATGTTTTGCTGTGCCTGTTAGAGAAGGGATTGACTGCTTTAAAACAATCTGTGCATGGTCAGCTCCAAGCCCCACGAGCCCCAGGTGCTGCCTGTGCCAGCACACCCCAGGGTGCTCTGCTGGGAGGGCTGGAGGCCCTGGTGAGTTGAGGGAAAAGGGGAGAAAGGAGAGGGCAGAGTTCAGTGATGCTCCCCACTCAGGTTGAGCAATGGGACCATATGGACTCTAATTCCATTGCAGAACGTGTCTGCTTTCCATCTCCTGCTGTTCCTCGGATTCAAACAGCAAAATCCATCAGCTTTAGCTGTTCCTCAACTCCTCATTACCCCCAGTGCTCTTGCAGGCTTAATTGGTGACGTCTTCTTGAATAAAACCCCCTTGAGGAACTTCAAGATTTACAGTTTGGAGATGAAACCTGCCTTCATGAAAAGGTTTGTGTGATTTTAACCTTTATTTTTCCTTCTTCATTTCAAACCACCTGGTTTCCAGCAGTGCAGTGTCTAATAGAGAGCAGCTAAATGAGGTAACAGTGGGGAGGTGGATTTTTGCACTGATACTTTTGCCTGAAAAGCTGCTGCCAGCTGATCCATACCATCATTTAGGGAGAAATCTAATCCCACTGTGCAGGATTTAAAGATTTCCTTGCAGCAGGGTTAGATCAGGTGGGTAAATCCAGGCTCATCCAAAGGGAAGGATCCCCTCACACCCACATGTTGGAAATTTTGGGTCTTTCTGGAAATTACCAATCTGTCTGATATATTTAGTAATTCAGCCTGGCGAGGGATGGATTAATTCTAGAAAGCTACTGATAGTGCATTAACAATCCAGATGGCTCCCTCTCTTTTATGTTGTTTTGCTTTAATTCAAGGAAGGATGAATTAGCAGGGGGATGTTGAAGAGCCTCTGTCAGCACGTAGAGAAAACCTCAGCAAATGTTTCAGGCAGCAGATGCCCTATGGACTCTGGCCACAATCCAGACACTCTTTTCAGTGATGTTTTTAATACCAGAAAGCAACTTATGTGCATCCCCTAAGATACCACAGCTGCCCCATTTTGTGTAGGAGGGAGAGAGGGGCCACGCTAAACCAAAATGGCTTTTAAAAGGAAAAATGTCCACATTCTGAAATGCCTAAGGGCAGTTCTTCCAAGTGCTGAGGGGCTACCTGAAGGATTCACATTGATGGGGTAACTCACAGCCTTTTGGACTGCAGGGTGTTAGAGGAATATTTCCAGCAGGAGCATTAAAGCAAGTGAGCTGCCATGGCCAAACAAAAGCAAGATTAGTCACCGCTACCCTCAGCTCCTGGCTGCTGACCAGCAGCACTGAAACACAATCAGCTCACAGTCCCCTCGGGGGAGGAGGGAGAGGAGTGTTGTGAAAGGAGCTGTCACAGGCTTTTAGTTGAATAATTCAGTAGCAGCCAGGCTGCACTGGATCAATAACTTCCCCCAGTCCAGGAGATGCAGTTTGTAAGGGCTGGAGGGAGCAGCTTCTTACAGAAGCTCAAGGCTTCTGTGGCATTCTGCTCTCATTTCCTCTTCTGCTCCCAGATTATTGCCACAGGTAAGAAATCATGTCAGATTTCCCCTAATTACTGCACACTTGCAAGGATGTGTTTGTGTGGCAGGAATGTCTGGTTTGAGTCCTGTCAGTTTGAATTCTGCAGTCTCCTTTAGCGAGCCACAGACATGTAAAGCACCCTGGCAAATCTGAAAGATCCTCAGCAGCCAACGTGAAGCAGAGCTTTTATCCCAGAATGGTTTGGGTGGAAGGGACCTTTAAGATCCTCTCACCCCACCCCTGCCATGGGCAGGGACACCTCCCACTATCCCAGGTTACTCCAACCCGGCCTTGGGCACTTCCAGGGATGGGGCAGCCACAGCTGCTCTGGGCACCCTGTGCCAGGGCCTCACACCCTCACAGGGAAGAATTTTTTCCTAATATCCAATCCAGCCTGAATCCTTTCCCTTTTGTCCCGTCTTGCAAAGAGCATTTCCCCATGAAGCCCCAGGGCTGGTGACAGCCCCAGGTATCCTCCTCTTGTAGCCCAGCTCGGCCTGGCAGGGCTGTGGATGGTGGGGACAGAGGCAGGTGGCCCCCATGGCCTGTGTGACTTGTCCCTCTCTTGCAGCTTGCAGCACGTGTCTGGCTGGGGCACAGTCCCTGATTATTTCGTGGGGCCGGCGTTCTTCCGTGGGAGGCTGTGGATAGAGCAGCAGCCACAGGACACCTTCCTGAAGCTGCAGGCAAGTCCTGGTTTGCAGGAATCCCCTGATCTCTGTTTAGTGCATCACAATGCTGGTTGTTCTTGGTCAAGTTTTCTGCAAAAACTGGTTAGTGAGACTTGTACAACAGCTCTGACTGATCTCTGTGTCTGTAGCCTCCCCTCTCAGGGAATTATTCTGAGAGCCTCCTCCAGGTAATTCTGTTCAGTCTGGAGAGGTCCTGTGAGAAAACTGACCCTGCAGAGCTGCCAGTGACCACTTCAGTCTTTTTTTACTGGCATGCAAATGCTGTTTTCTAGTTGCAGAGGAGTAATGGGCACAGAAAATAAAAGAGGGCCTTGTTTAATTCCTGTCTCCTCAGTGTGACATGGAAAGAGTCACTTCTTTGTGGCCATGGCATGGGAGTTAGCATTCCTGTCATGCTTCTGTGGGAGACTGCATAGAACTTCAAATGAGATTTTAAATATTATTAAACTTCCTCCTCTGATTTCCCTCCCTTAGAGCCAACCTTGTGCCCAGCCTTACTGTCCTGTTCACTTTCCCATGTATTGGGAAAATTATCTTTTCTGTAAATCAGGCCAGCCAGCAGCAATTCCGTTTTTCTGTCACCTGGGAAAGAGGTGAGGGCAGATATTCCATGCTTGGGAAGGAATACAGGCCTGTCTGTTCAAAGGCAAGAAATTTCCTATACAAGCACGAATCACAAATTGCACATTTTTGAGAGCTTTATCCTTTTAATGAGCACATTAAGGATAACTCCTGTTCAACAGGGCTCGTTTAAATGTTCCTGGCTGCAGGGATTTGCACAGGGAAAGCAAGCAGAAAACCTGCAGAAAGTGGCTGGAAAGAATGCAAGTGTGAAAGCAGATTTGGTTTCCTGTGGGGATGCTAACGAGGCAGCAGAGCTGCATCAGTAATTTCATGTTCTGCCTTGATCCCAGGGCTGGGAGAAAGGAGTGGTGTTTGTCAATGGTCAGAACCTGGGCAGATACTGGAAGATTGGACCTCAGGAAACTCTTTACCTTCCTGGGCCCTGGCTACAGAGAGGAGGCAACGAGGTGAGAGGCTCTGCTGGGATTGCTCTGTGCCTGCTGGGGTGTTAAAGGTCCTTGTCCCAAAGAGGCAGACAGGCACAGGACAGCAGTTACCCCTTAGCTGAAAGCCCGTGCCACAGAGGGGGAGCACAGTGCTGTCTCTAAGCTCTCTGAAAATGAGGGGAGGTGCTGCTCTAAAGCTGGCTCTGGCTCTGACAGCCATTAAAGGCTGGCAGGGATGGCAGCTGAGCTTCACAGCTCTGCCTCAGGTTGGAAATCAAGACAAACCTGAGGTGATGCACCCTGCACCAGGCGGTGCCTCAGTCACTGTTCAGGCCCACACCGACCGAGCTCTTTAAATGGTGCTTCCTTCCCTCCTCCCAAGAACATTTGAGCCCCCCAGGCTCTGCAAGAAGGGATTTTCTCTGTGCCTGTGCAGATTGTGATCTTTGAGGAGCGCACGGCGGGCCGGATCATCCAGTCCGTGGACATCCCCTACCTGGGACGGACCCAGTACGTGGATTGAGAGCTGCTTCCCCAGTCTGGCTCATCCAGAGCATTCCTGCTTGCATGGCTGGGGACGTGGTGGCTCAGCACTTGGGCATGCTCACCTCTACCAGAGCCAGGGGAAGGATTTGCCCTCTGGCAGTGAGGTCAGAGGAGAGGACAGCGAGGAAGCAGCGCCAGCCGTTGTTCCATGGATGGATGGATGGATGGATGCAGCAGCTCATCCCCCTGCCCTGCTGAGGCCCCCCAGCCCGGATGGCTGCGCATGTTCTGGACCATCTGGTGGATGTGGGGGAGTAAAAAGGTGCTGGAGGCAGGTGAGAGAGAGAGAGAGAAAGAAAGAACTGAAGCCATCTGAACCTGGAAGCTCAGCTTTCCCAGGGACTTTCAAAATGTGCTGTCGTTGGCCTCCTCATTTTTATAATTAGATAGGGAGAAAATAGTTGGTGAACGTGTGAGTAATCAGGTGTGGAAAACCATTTTGGTGCACTTTGAGGCAGATTTTAGCAAGTCTCTGCAAAAAGGCCATTATGTGTTCCCTTGTTGGAAGGCAAGGCTGTTGTCAAATGACTTAATTTCAGCTTTTTTTTTCCACTAAGTTTTATTATGGAGGTCAACTCTCTCTCAAAAGGAAAAAAAAAGAAAAACTTTAAAAAGTGAGATGTGTTTTGTCTTCTATCAAATGTATCATTATGTTTCAGGCCAGGCAGGAATGAGAATTTCCAAGGAGGAGAAAAGAAGTGAGTCCTGCAGTCCCTTCACCAGTGCTCACACTGTGAAGCACCTAAAGATGAAATCCCCCCTTGGAAAATCAGCAGGGATCAGATTTTGGCTGAGGTAGAAGCAAAGGGACTGCAAGTGGGAAAACTCATCCCTGCTTTCTCCTTAAAGCTGCTGTGGGATCTTGGGCCCTGGTTTCTTTTTTCTTTTTATCCCACTAAACAGAGACTCGGGATTTAGGTAAACATGACATTGTTTTAACTCAGCAGCTCCAGGCACAGAGGAGCTGCAGCCTCCTTAGGGAGAAGGAGAGATCAAACTCGAGCTGTGAATCCTTCAGAACCTCCAAGGAGTCGCTGCTTTCTGTGCCAGTACCAGCACTGAGGCTCTGAGAGAAACACCAGACTGTGTCTGTAAGGGAGGTGCAGGGTATTCTGGCTCTTAGAAACCATCATTTTATTTAACAAATTTAAATACAGTTTGTTTAAAACTGAGAACAGACAGTGCAGCTGGAACACACTCCATCCTGGCCAGGTCTGTCTCTGCTCCCCAGGGCCACAGCAGCTCTGGGACAGCTGGAAGGGCCCCAGCTCCTGTGGGCAGAGCAAATGTGCAGGGCTGTGTTCAGCACTCCATCCTTTGCATTTTTCTGAAAGTTATTTCCTTCCAAGGAGGGGAGGTTGGAACCCAGCAGGGACTGGAATTCAGATCAGTGAACCAAAACATGCAGCTCGGAGAGGACATCAGTTGGAAACTATTTCAATTCTATGAAAACTTGGTAGTCCTTGAAAAATGTCTCTTTCCACTGCAGGGTTTGCAGACTGAAGGGAACTTGGAAGGCCAGTACAATAACAGAATAAATCTACTTGAGTGCAGAGTTTGAATCCAAGGTAACAATACCTGTTCCCATAGAGCAGCCAGCAGCATCCAACACTTTCTTTCCAAGTAGTGCTTCAGCCATTGCATCTAAAAGGAACATTTTTGTAAAGGCTTCTGTGGCTGGGAACTAAAGAATGAGACTTGTCCCCAATGGTCCTGATATACAGTGGGAGAAAATAACTTACAAAAAATAGTTTCCTTTGAAATACCAGGAAATACACAATGTCATTAGTCCAAGGGGAGACTTCTGCACCGTGAGCCAACAGTCAAACCCAGAGCATTTTAATAGTTCTATGTGTTAGGGCTAAAAATAAACAAGTCTATTGCAGGATTACATTTTTTCTCTCAGTTCAAAGGTAAAATTGTGCTTCACAATTTTTGAAGGAATTGGGACAGCGTTGGGGAGGGTGGTGACAAAGGTTTGACAGTTATGAAGGGGGATGGAATTTAGGGATTTTGGCTGGGGAGAAGGGGCCTGTTGTACCTACCTCACTTTTTATCTCAGCAGTTTGGCAGTCTCAGAGTCACCCATGGTGGCAGCACCAGCAGATGGTGACAAAACAGAGCCCTGAGCCCAGGATCCCCTTCCCACGGGTGCTGCTCTGCATCACAGGGGACTAGAGCTGCTCCAGGGTGCCTTTTCACACCAGCTCTGCAGTAGCAGAAAAACGGGCTGGAGCTGGAGGATACACTCCAGTCAAATGGGAAATGCACAAAAATTGCCTCTTGGTGTCCAATCCCTGGTTTGAAGCAGTTTTAATTTTGAAAAGTGGAAATTTGCCTTTAAATAGGAGCACCCTTCAGAGAATCCCACACCTAATGCTCACAGGAACCAAATCAGGGCCAAACAGGACCAAGATCTGGATGCATATTATGGTGTATGGCCCAAACAATCTCATTAAACCCACTTCCCATTATTTTAGCATTTTTAAAGATCCACATGCTGGAGACACGACTCCAACCAGGATCAGTGGTGAACTGGTGGTGATCAGCAGCTCCCTGATCCTGTCCTTCCACCCCACTCTGGGGTCTTCTAAGAAAGATGAGGACAAACCTTTTAGCAGGGGTGGGACAAGAGTTGGTGGTTTAAAAGAGAAAAGGTTGGATATGAGGACATTTTTTACAATGAGGGTGACACAAATTGCCCAGAGAGGTTGGGGATGCCCCATCCCTGGGACTGTTCCAGGCCAGGAGCAACCTGGTCCAGCTGAAGGTGTCCCTGCCCATGGCAGGGTGTTGGACCAGAGGACCTCTAAAGTCCCTTCCACCCCAACCTTTCCATGATTCCATGACCACAGAGGAACATCAGGGTGCCCCCAGACTGAAACTGAGGAAGGGAAAGGAGAAGGAAATCAGAGAACAGTGATGCTTAAAGGGTTTGTTCTAACCTGCCTCGCTTTCCCCCCTCCCCAAACCCTTCCTGTCTTGTGCAGCGTAACAAACACTGATTAAAGTAGGTTTAAAATTAAGGGCTAAGGTGCCATCTAGGAAGGCAGCTGTCCCCTCCACGGCCAGAGAGCTGCTCAGGCTGTCACACATGGCCACAAAGTTTGTGTGTCTCAGCAGAACCAGTCCCTGGGGGCCACTGCTGTGGCTCTCACCCTCACCCAGGTGCTGGCACACAGCCCCTGCTCGCTGCAGCCACGTGCCAGACGAGCCCCGGCGCCGGGAGCTGCCAGTCCTGCCTTTGTGTGCTTTGTTCCCCACCTCCGGAGGCTCTGCCTGTGCCCCGGTGCAGGAGGGAGGGCAGGGGATCCGGGGAGCTGATGGATGCAGTGCTGCTTGGCTTTTCAGAAGGCTAAAACTCGTGGGAGGCAGCAGAGGTCCTGGCTCCCGCCTGGCTGGCTGGGTGGATGCTGTGGAGAGGAACCTTGCAGGCTGTGCACGAAGAAATCTGCAAGAGATACAAGGAGTGTGGGTATCACCCCTGTGCCACTGCAGAGCCATCCCCCAGCCCTGTGTCCCACTACAGAGCCATCCCAAATCCCTGTGCCCCACTGCAGAGCCATCCCAAATCCCTGTGCCCCACTGCAGATCCCAAAACTGCTCCTGGGTAGGGGGAGCAGCACTGGGGCCAGCGCTGGAGAGCTGCAGCCCCTCTGCAAAGCCTCTCCTGGGCACAGAGGAGCTGGGGCAGGCTCTCCTGCTGCCCTGCCAAGGTCACAGAGCAGCAGGCAGGGGTCCATCCTGCTTCCCCCAGGGAATGGGACATAAGGGAGCTCACTGTAGGTAAAAATTCACCACTGCTAAGCAAATCTATCCCCTTCCTGCTGTTGCTTCTCAGCACTCAAGAGCAGCAACCTCCTCTCCCTCCAGGCCTGGTTCTGCACTCCACTGAAAGGGAGTTGTGCATTTATTTTTTTGCCTGTAGTAATGAAGGGCAGCTCCACAGGCTGCAGCTACAAGTGAATAGCTCATCCTTCACTCCTGCAAACCAACTGCAGGAACACCCAGGGCATGGACAAACATCAGTGTATGTATTCTTTCCTCCTTTCCACTGCAAAAGACACCCCATGCTCTCCTCAGGGGAACAAACACCTCTGGTGGGGTTCAATCCACACCTTCCAGACTTGTCACTGCCTCTCTATGGCTTCAGTGTGGGCCTGAATTAAATATTTCCCTCAGTAAAAGCTTCTGCCTGACCAAAAATATTTTTGCTGGTACTGCTTTAGCTCTCCTCAGATGTGTGCAGGTGGGTGAATCCACACCCTTCACCCCTGTGCTTTAGCTATATTAAAGTTAATAAGGTGACCTTGTTTACACAAGGATTTTTCCTCATGGTGCAACATCTGCCTCAACTCCTGCTCCCTGCATTTTTCTTCCCCTCAACCTCTCAGCAGGTATTTTGTCTTAAAAATGGATTAACTTTATAAAAGACAGATTAACAAATGGTGTGGAGAAGTTTAGCAGTAAGGGAAGGTCGGGGTTATGAAAAATGGAAATGAAAAAGCACCTTTAAAAGAGCTTTTATCTTTGCCCTGCCCCTGTGTAGCTTCTCACTGCTGTTAGAAACACCACGTGCTCCTACCTGGTGTTGGTCTCTGCTCAGCCATGCACAGTCAGATTTCCACATTGGGATCTGTGAATCCTTTCTTGCCCTCGTTCACCAGCACAGGCTTCTCTGTCCTTGTGTGCCAGACTAAAATCTGAAGAAGGCAGCAGAAGTCATTAACTGCACCTCTCCAGTGCACTAAGAAATATTCCTGCTCATTAAATCAATAGTGCAATTTAACCATCCACCCTGGAGCCTAATGGTGCATCCACTGCTGAGAGGGGCTTTGCATAAACCTTCGTTTAGGCAGAGCTGCTGCTCTGCAGATTGCACAGTGCACAGAAATCACCCGTTTTACAGCGTGCTGTCGTGGGACATTAACCTGCTCCTTCCATGTAGTTATCCTCCCTCCACAGGCTCATCAGCCTTCCATTGGGGTAAGGCAGCTCCCTCCCAGCCTGGGACCTCATCCCTGCCTCCCCGCAGCTCCTCAGCTGCTCCTCAGTTATCACCTTACACCCTCGGCCTGTGGAGTCACTGGGAGGGGAAATGCAAACTGCTGACATTTGGGTGATGTTGGGAGGGAAGAGGCATCATCAGCTCTTCCCATCACCACCCCTGCCTTTGGCTGGGGAAATATAACCTGAATTCCTCATCCCTGAAAATCCATTACTGGGGAGCAGGCATCAGCCTGGCCCCTAACCTCGGCATCACTTCTCTTTTCACTTTTAAATCCTTTCCAGAGCCTGAGGAGCTGCAGGAGTGTCACTGAGCAGGGAAGGGCTCCCTGCTGCTGCCTCAGAGCTGCTGAGGCAGGAGCTCATTCCAGAATCCTCCCTTCCTCCCACGAGCTCCAGGCTGCACACACCCTCTCGTAACTCAGCATTCCCCTCTGGATCCCCCCAAAAAACCCCTCCCCAATCCCTTTGGAATGCTGGCCCCATACAGGCACCCCCTATTCTGTACCAGGTATTAAAACCCCTCCCAAACTTGCTTAAAACAGAACTGCAGCTTCTCCTAAGGGCTTCCCTCTGTCTTGGCAGCAAAGTTGCACAGAAAGCCACATCTGTGGAGGAGAACTGGCAAAATCTGAGGTGGCTGAGTATTTCACAGGGGCTGTTAGAGGAAATTGTTTCTACTTGCTGTGCTCAGAGGGTTCTGGAAGCTGCTTAAAATACTCAATTATACTCATTGCTTTCCTCCCTGAACTGGGATTGCTGGGAGCAGCTTTATCCTCTCGGAACAGGTTTCCTGCTTCCCCTCACCTGTGCCTGGCTGTTTCCCACCTCGTGGGGTTTCCCTCTGGTTGCCATGACAATCCCCTGCACACCGAATCCTGCAGACCTCTTCCACCCAGTGCCTGCCTTCCTGAAAAACCAGGCCACGTTCTGCTTCTGAAGGATGAACAAAGCACCTTTCAAACCCTCCAGGTTCAAGCAGAGCACCTTCCCACCCCCTTCCCAAGGAACTTGTTTGACCAAATTCGTCTCTGATGCGAGCAGTCACCTCCTGCGTGGAGCTTAAATCTCTGCTAATACTGAAGCAGTAGAGACCAACTGCTGGCTGGAGTGGGTCCAAAAATCCATTTCATCATCCCCCACAAGCATTCAGAGCCCACTCATCAGAGCCACCCTTGGTTCCAGCCCTGCTTCCCCCCATGGCAGCGACGCTGCTGCGATTTCTGCGCTGCTTGCCCGGGAAAAAGCAAAACCCAACAGGGCTCACGAGAGCTCTCAGGGCTCTGCAAGGATGGTGAAAGGATAAACCAGGTGCTGGAGAAATCCTGTAGGCAGTTCTCTTTTGCAGAGAGAGCTGGTCAGAGCCCTTTGCCCTGCTGGCCCTCCACTCAGCCCTGCTATGGCCCAGGGGCTCACACCACAGCAGCTCAGGACAACTGCACATCACCAGTGCTCTCCTTCAACTGGATCCCACTTCTGCTGTCTTAAAGCCAAATGCCAAAAAAGGGCAGATTAAATGGGCTAAAATGGGCCATTTTTAGAGTTTGCAGCTTGATACAGCAGCTTTTACCATTTTTCATGCTGTGCTCCTTAACGTGGGAGGTAGATCACCATTTACTACAGAAACATTTGCTTTTCCTTTCAGCCAGTGCTTGTTTTTCTCAACAAGCAGTGTGTTTTATGCCTCAGAGCAGCTTTGGCTCTCTCACAAGGGACCAGATAGTGAGGGAGACCAAATATCTGACTTTTCCTGAGCTGTAGTTTCATATAGATCACTCAAGGGACTGCTCTTTAAAAACACTACTGCAAAACTCTTCCACTCATTTAGAGCCCTGCCATTTAGAGCAACAGGACTCAAAACAGATTGAGGAGGTCACAAGGCTCCATCTCCACAGCAGAACAATTCTTTGGCTCCCAAGAGGAGATGAAAAAGCAAACAGAAGGGTCCGACCTGCACTGGGAGGGGATCACAGGGTTTCCAGCACACAGACCCTCCCTGGAGGGATTCAGGAATTGTTGTTTGAAATAGAAACTACAAAATAAGAAAAAAAAAAAAAAGAGACACCAGGCTGAAAGGGCAGCTCTGCTCCCCATTCTCCAGTGTGACAACGAAATGTTCCCAGCTGTGGCATTATGGTGCCCATGGGCCTCTGTCTCTGCTTCAGTCCTCCCTGGCTGAGCTCACTGCAGATTGTTCCCCTGGGTGTCCACAGAAAATGGGGAGCAGAATGGTCCCCCCTTTCCATCAGCCTGACAGGAATGGCAGATCTCAGACCTCTCTCCTGTGCCAAGGGACTGAAGAGAGGATGGTTTGATTTGGGGGTGTGGGGAAATGCACAAACAGCAGAACTCCAAATGCAGAGAACCCTTGCAGAGCCCTGTTTCCTTACAGCTCCAATAAACCAATCCTTCCTTCCTCATAAGGAGGGATAACTTTCCCCTCAGAAACTAATACCAACTTCCTTTACTTCCTCCTTCATTTTGGGCAGTTCCCAAATCCAAGAAAATAAGCATGATATGAGATCTTCAGTCTAAACTTCAGCTTTTTGCAGGAGTGTGCGTCTATGGGCTGAATTCTGATCAATATTTCCAGCACCAGCAGTGCACACAGGGAAGGCAGCATTTTTGGAGAACAGATGTCTGTGCTTATCTTACACATTCCTCTGATCCCTCCTTAATGACTCTGTCTAAGCACATCATAATTTTTAATGTAAATCTCCCTGCAAAGCAGGTGTGTGGTTATGTTTAACAGAGGCAGAGCATGACAAGTGCTGGGAGCACAGGGGAGAGAGAGGAGCCTGTGCTTTGATCTCGGGCTCACAGGCCCCCAGACCACAGCTGGCTTTGGTCCTTCTCTGCTGCTGGCCCACACTCTTCTCCTGGTACAAAAAGCAAAAATGGAGATTTCCAGGGAAATGGAGGCTGCTGGCCCAGCTGAAGCAGAAAGGCAGAGCCCAACCTGCAAAGCTGCACTCAAAGCTGCCAGGAGCAGACAGCATTCAGCTCACAACAAGGACCTTTGTGAGCTCTCCACAGCCAAGAAAAAAACTCAGTCTGCTTCTGATGCTGGGCAGCAACCCCACTGCTTCCTCCCCATCCCTGACCTGTGTCACGGCCCTGCCTGGCTCCAGCACCCTTTGTTTCCTCCTGCCTAGAAACAACATTTTCCTTCCTCTCCTTCCTCCAGGGCCATCATTCCCCACCCCAGCCTTTCAGCACAGCTTCCTTCCAGCAGGTTTTTATTTGCAGCAGGGACAATAGACCAAAGACTGGATGACTGGCCACGGAATTAACACCCCTGATCTTCTGTACACAGAGTCAAAGCAGCCTGTGAATCTCTCCTGCCTGCTGGAAACACATTGATTTCCACACAGTGCCCAGGAACAGGAATCTAATCTTAATCCGAAGTCTTCCCCCATTCTTGGGAGGCTGGTTGGGTTATTTGTCCTGGTGTTGAACAGCCAAAAGCACAGAAATGTGGATTCAGAGTGGCACAGCAGGTATCAGATAAAACCCAGACTTGCTCCTTCCCCTCAGTTCCTCCTCCTCATTCCTGGATTCCTTGTGAGAGCACTGCTGAACATTCAGATTCCTGTTTTTTTCTGTGGCTTTGGAGCAGTGCACATGGAAATCAGGCAAAGGGTATTAGTCACATTTTCTTTCCTATCCCAAAAAAGATGGAGACCTGGATCCAATACTGAGGCTGTTTGCAATAACAACTTATTTGCAATAAAAGAACAATTATGTTGGGGTAATTAAGCAATAAAGACTCTCTAAATCAGTCTGGCTGATGTTTATAAAAGATAAAGGTGTGAGAGTGCTACACAGGGGTCTCTGATTTCAGAGGGACCCCCAGCACACCTCCAGTATTTAGGGAACCCACTCAAAAAGCTTCAAAGCCCTTGGCAGCACCTCTGTGGCTGATGGGCTGTGACTGATGCCTGTCACTAACCAGCTTTGTCTCATGGTGTCTCCCACGCTCCCTGTCAGCCCAGACAGATTCATCTCTCATCTCAGACTGGGAAGTTTTCAGGAGAAGCACCATCCCTGCTTTCTGTATTATTTAGCACCCGGGGTCCTGCTCCCTGACCCAGCAATGTGTGCAGGCAGCATTGATCAGTCAGCTGACAGCAACAAAATCCCCCCAAACGGAGCTTCCTGGAAGCCTCCTGGAGCTCACAGCAATATCCCAGGCACTGCAACATTTCTGTATTATCTCTGACACGGAAAAATCCAGGGTTTTGTGGGCACCTGCAGCACAGATGCCAGGAGGGAGAAGACAACTTGGCCACAAGGCAGAGGTTGTGTGAGCAGCCCTTCCCTGCAGCCAGGAGAGGCTGTGGCTGCTGCTCCTGGGTTATTACAGCTCACACAGCCCACAGAGCAAACCTCAGCGTGTCACAGCACTCAAACCCCCACTTGGGAATTCAGTGAGATAACTGACATTTCACCCCTGGAACTCCCTGCTCCAGGATCAGCCAGGCCACAGGAAAGCCTACCTTGAAAATAATATTATTTAGGAGTAATGTAAGAAAGAAGAACGGGTACAGGGGAGAGAAGACTATTTCAAGGTTTATGCAACCACTAGCAGCCTGCAGCCAAAGGAGATTAAGTGCCCAGCACACGTTTTAGTGCATAATGCCTCATTCCCAGCTTCCATGTGTGTGTGCTCCTGGAGGTGTGTGTTTGGACACAGAGGTGCAGCCTGGAGAAGAGGAGGCTGAGGGGAGGCTCGCAGCCACCTGCAGGCTCTTCATGAGGGGCAGTGGATAGACAAGCACTGATCCCTCTTCCTTCTACTGAGGATGCAGGGAATGGCTGGAGCTGTGCCAGGGCAGGTTTAGGTTGGATTTAGGGAAAGGCTGTTCCCCTAGAGGTGCTGGCACTGCCCAAGCTCCCCAGGGAATGGGCACGGCCCCGAGGCTGCCAGATCTGCAGGAGGGTTTGAACACCACTCCCAGGGATGCTCAGGGTGGAATTGCTGGGACAGGAGCTGGACTGGATCATCCTTGTGGATCCCTTTTAGCTCAGGATGTTCTGTGATTCTGTGAAGCGAGGGAATGACGGGGAAAACTGAATTTTCTTCCCCCTCTGGCTCCTCAGCAGCCCGGCAGGAGGACAAGCACGTACCTTAGTGCAGTTGGCAGCCTTGGGCTCGAGGTCGTTGAGGGTGACCAGCTCGCGGAGCAGGCTGCTCTCCTGGTAGCCGCCCTTGACCCCGCGCAGTTTGAAGTAGGCCTGAGAGCGCTGCAGGATGAGCCGGAGGTTGACGGCGAAGCCGGCCATGTCGATGGCGAAGGGGCGGTGCGGGTCGAACACGGTTTTCCAGCCGTACACCTTCCCCGCCGCGTTCACCTTGGGCGACTCGTAGCGCAGGCCGCCCACGAAGGCCACGGGCCACACCGACACCTTCCTGGTGCTGCGCATCTGGGGGCGAGCACACACAGCGTCAGCGCGGCCTCCCCACACGGGGGTCCCGCAGGAGAAACTGCCTAGGGGTTCGGGCAGCCCTCCAGCCCTGGTAACCTCAGCCACAGGCAGGCAGCTCAGCTCTGAGCACTGATTTCAGTATCAGCAAAGAGCAGGTGTCTCAGCTCTGAGCACTGATTTCAGCCTCAGCCAGGGCCAGGCAGCTCAGCTCTGAGCACTGATTTCAGTATCAGTAAGGGACAGGCAGCTCAGCTCTGAGCACTGATTTCAGTATCAGCCAGGGCCAGGCAGCTCAGCTCTGGGCAGTGATTTCAGCATCAGCCAGGGACAGGCAGCTCAGCTCTGGGCACTGATTTCAGCATCAGCCAGGGGCAGGCAGCTCAGCTCTGAGCACTGATTTCAGCATCAGTAAGGGACAGGCAGCTCAGCTCTGAGCGGTGATTTCAGCATCAGCCAGGGGCAGGCAGCTCAGCTCTGAGCGGTGATTTCAGCATCAGCCAGGGACAGGCAGCTCAGCTCTGGGCACTGATTTCAGTATCAGCCAGGGGCAGGCAGCTCAGCTCTGGGCACTGATTTCAGCATCAGTCACGGGCAGGCAGCTCAGCTCTGGGTAGTGATTTCAGTGCTGCCTTGTGAGGTGTCCCCAGGCCGCAGGGACAAAGAGACAGGAGCACCGTGTAGCAGTTCCACAGAGGTAACCTTCATTCCAGTGCCCTGAGAAGGAGGCCAGGAACGATAGCTCCATCCCAAACAGAAATTTCCATCCCTCCATTCCATTCCCTCCCTCTAACACCTCCATCCCAGGGCAGAAATTGGGTTTTTTATGTGAAAAATCAAGGGTGGTACAAAGGGGGGAAATCCAGCAGGTTACAAAGAATCTACACAGCACCCCAAAACAAGCTGGGAACTCACCATGACCAAGGAGGATTTCTCAATCCAGGAGGGTTGAGATGATCTTATCACAGCCCATTCCAGGGACATCTCTCCAAGGGAGAGGCCTGGCATGCCCATCTGTCTCCACACACAGACACACGCTGACCCTACCTATGGCTGCCCAGCACAACCACCTCACCTGACAATTTAGGATTTTAGCTTTTATATTTTTTATCTATTTTTTTTTAATCCTGTACTGCTTTGGTGTATAGCTCCAAACTCCATATGGAGTGTTGGCTGCTGTCTTCACATTTTGGTCAGACATAACAATTCCTATAGGCCTGAAACTCAAGGACACCTCACTCTGTCAACATGAACAAAAAGTGAGTTAGGGGGCAGCAAACTGGGGGTAAATGACTTCATTGCCTAAAGGTGTAATTAGAGGATTAACTCCTGATATATAAATAGACCAAACTTATATTGGTATGAAAACCCCATGCCCATCATCCATTTTGGGTGTAGCCCCTTGGGGAGGTTTCATCTGCTCTTAATGTACCTGAAGGCCCCTCATTAAATATATCCACTCTTATTCCCTTAATCTTGTCTGGCCTGTTTTTAGGTAAGCCTGGAAAAGGCATCGAGCTGGGATCCAATGGTCCTGAGCTGCAGCTGGAGCCAACAGCCTGTGCTCCACTGTGGCAGGACATCCCCTCTACCACGGAAAGCTTTCCTACCTTTCCTACTCTGTCCATCAGCTGGTGCACAGCTCTGGACATTCCCCGCTGTGAGTTTGCAGGCAAATTCCCTGAGGGCTCCCCTGACAGGGGGAAACCCTCTTGAAGCAGCTCTTTGTTAGGAAAAGCAGACGCACAGGACTCTTTCGGTCTTTAGGTTCTTGTTTTATTGTTATCTTATTATAACTTCAGTACACTGTCTGTACCCAGACCTTGCGTGCAGGAAAACAGCTAATGGCTAATAACTTCGTGTTGCAAGGCCTTTTAAGTCTAATCAAAAACTAAACTACTTAATTAAGAAATGACACTTAGATTACTTCTCTTTCTGACTTAATAACTGACCTTTAAAGACTCGCAATGCAGATTTTTTTGCCCAATTATAAGATACTACCAAAACTTAAGAAGGAGGAAGAAGAATGAAGAAGGGAACTCAAGACAACACCCTGTACCTTCCATCTTGTATCCATCTACAATATGCTAAAAATCCTAAAACCTAAATTTTTCACCTATGTGACATATTAAACTACTCTCTACAATCTCTACAATCTATTTCACACTTTCGTGGTCTCTAGTTTACTTTGGAGCTTTGGAGGCCTTCTCCATGAATGAGGGTCAAAGTCAGAGTTTTCCTGGGAGTCAGGGCACCCCAGGGCAGACAGGGAGATATTCCCCCTGGGTTCCCACACTCCCCCCTCGCAGGAATTGGTGAGATAACCCAGGCTGGACAGATGTCCAGCAGTGAGTGCTGTGTCCAGTTCTGGCCCTCATTTTGGGAAGGACCTTGGGACGCTCAAATGCATCCAGAGGTGGCAACAAGGCAGGAGAGGGGCTGGGAACACAAACCCTGTGAGGAACAGCTGAGGGAGCTGGGGGTGCTCAGCCTGGAGAAAAGGAGGCTCAGGGGTGACCTTGTCACTCTCCGAACTCCCTGAAAGGTGCCTGTGCTCAGGTGGGGTTGGGCTCTTTCTCCAGGCAAAACTGATAGAACCAGAGGACACAGCCTTAAGCTGCTCCAGGAGAAATATAGGTTGGATATCAGGAAGAAATTCTTCACTGAAAGTGTGATTGTGCACTGGAATGGCTGCCCAGGGAGGTGGTGGAGTCACCGTCCCTGGATTTGTTTAAAACAAGACTGGACGTGGCCATGGTGCCATGGTTTAGTTGATGAGGAGGTGTTGGGTCAGGTAGGACTGGATGATCTTAAAGGTCTTTTCCAACCTGGTTCATCAGTGTGATTCTGTGATCTCTGGTGCCAGGGAGGTGAGACTGCCAGCTGACAATAAACATCTGACATGTAGAGAGACAAGCTAGGAATTCCTGACTGAAAACACACTGCTTTTACAACTATAAAAGCTACACAAATTTTCACAGAGGCAGCAATCTCCTGCACTCTCCCTGGAAACGTTTAGGGCTCCTTCTCGAAGCTTGGATGCATCTTCATGGTTACTCTTCCAGAAACTGAAGTCCTATGTGTGCCCCATCAGAAACTGGATCCTAATTGACACTATTTCATCATTAGCTGTAATAGAGGTACCTTTTTATCACAATGCACTGAATTGTTTATCTACTAGTAATGTTTCTTTGTTTCTCCTGTATAGTAAGCAATCTGTTTAAGTCTTACGGCTGTTTTCCTTGGTCTATTCAAGAAATAACTCATGTTGTAATAGGCCTGATCAGTCCTTCTTAAGAACTTGTGAGCAAGAGTGGGTTTTGGGGTGCTGGCCACCTCAATAAAGCTGCTGTCTACTGCCAGGGGCCTGGGCAGAGGCAGCGAGTTGTGCAAACTCTCCCCTCTCCATTTTTAACATCCAGCCCCAAGCAGTTCCACCCCAGGCAGCACCTCTGTGGCTCAGACCTCAGCACCCACCTGTGAAAGGCTGCCCATCCCACAGCTGGAGAAGTGAAGAGCTTTGGAAAGGGGCAGCTAACAACAGCAGTGCCCACAGAACCGAGCTGGACTCAGCACTGGAAACAGAGCTGCCAATAAGGGACATCTCTGGGATTTATCAGTGGGGCTTTTGTCCAGCTGTTGGGCTCCACATGGGCAAACCAAGACACAGGAGGGAAGCACCTGGTCCAAGGCAATGCAAGAATGGCACATCTAGGAGAAAGGTGGTCTCTCCTAAGGTATTTAAGCTGCAGTCTCAGGCTATGTAAGGCGAAGGGCATCTCCAGCATGGGGCACTGCAGCTGCCAGCCTGGGGGACAGCTGGGAAGCACAGCCTCTCCAGACATTCCCAGCAGGCAGGGCAGTCCTGTCCTGCTGCTCCTGCCCTGTGGAACAGGGTTCCTCTGCTCCCTGTGGTCACCAGAAACGGAGCGGAGCCACCAGGGCCCCTTTGGCCGCCTGCCCTTGCCAAGGCAGATGCTTTGAATGCCACTCACCCCCAGCACCCTGCCCTGCTCCCTGCCAGGCTCAGCCTCCCACTCGGCTCTCAGCTCGCTCTCTTAGATCAGGGCTCTCCCAGAGCTAATCTCATCACTGCTAATTACTGCAAACGGGAGCAGAAGAGCTCTGGCACTTGCCCTTCTGCATTATACAGCTGCTAACGGCAGCCCCTGTCCACAGGGAACAATAATGTGTATCTCCTGCATTTCACAGCACATTTCCTTGGCTCAGTGACCTTAACTGCAGAGGCATATCTGAGAGGAGAAGCCTCTACGAGCGCACACACAAGTGAATGAAGGAACCCTTTCTGCTTTATTCATGTGAGGAGTCTGTCTCAAGATGCTGCCCGAGCCAGCCTCAAAGGGGACAGGGGAAGAAAGAAATTCAGCCTGAATTCACTCTCAGCTGTCAAAGCATGTGCATTCCTGTGGCTGTGCAAGCTGAAGTGAGAGCTGTTGGGGAAGGGAAAGAGGCATGTATGAGGAAATAAACAGGAGATCCCTGGTATGAAAACAGGCAACTCATGGGGAAGGAAGCAATCCTCCTTTCTCATCCCTTGCTGCAAGAGTTTGGCCTCAAGAGAGCAAGGGAACAAGTAATTTCTGAGCTGGAAGCCAGGTGAGGTACCTGGCACTGTAGGAACATTCAAACCTGCAGACAGGAGCTCATTTAGAGCTGGGCTGGAACAAAGAGCAAAGGTGGAAAAGCCCATGGAAAAATCTTCCCCTGCTCAAACCCAAGCAGATTGTCAGGACATGCTGAAATTCAGCCCTGGAGCTGCAAACTTCCCGGGAAAGATCTCAGCCCCTCTGCCTGCTGATAGCAGCCTGGGAGACATCCATGGCCGAGTGCTGGAACAGGAATTGCTCCAGGGGGGAAAAGCTGCACACACCTCCTGGCACAGACATCCCTCCCCCAGGCCCTGCATGGAGGGCTCTGCTTTTCCAGGAGAGGAACCAAAATCTCGGACAAGCTCCTGCTCCTCGTGTGTGCAGCAAGGCAGAGACCAGCACAGGGAACATCTCTGAAGAAGATGTCCTGGGAAGGCTGTGGCTGTGCTGACACAGCTCAGGGGTGGCTCTGAAAGGGCGCTGCTGCTCAGCTGGCGTCTGGAGCAGGCTCCAGGATTTAACCCTGGGGTGGGAGCAGGCAAAGGCAAACGGCAGGGAAGGAAAAGGATCCCTCAAATGAAAGCAGACAGGATTTAACAGCCAGCCAAGTGGTGGAGGAGGAAGGTGGATAACATCAGATCAGCTGGAAATCTCCAAGATGAGGCGAGGAAGGAGGATGGCTGAGGATTCCTTGCATGTTGGACAGCAGGGGATGTTCCAACCCTAACAAGGCTCCCCACAGGGGAAGGCAGCTCCTCATTAGCTCCCTTCCCATGGAAGCTGCCTCCTGATCACACATCACAGACAAAGTGGGGTTCCCACTGATTCCCACAGAATGCTTTGGCTCTGGAAACACACAGGGTAACGGAGCCTCGGAGAAAACCAAAGCACAGCTGCACTGACTAACCCAGAGCTCAGGAGAGGAGCCCAGCATCTCCTCAGCTCACCCACACATCTCTCACCCCCTCCCCAGCCTAATCAGCCACATCCATCCCCCAGCAGGCCCTTACCTCCTCGAAGAGCTCCAGGCTGTAGGTGTTATCATCATCCGCAAAGTAAACAATGCCGGGCTGGCTGTTGTTTTTGTGAAAGGTCTCTCTCAGCCACCTGAGGGCCAGGTTCCTCTGCATGGTGCCGCGGGGGATGCGGGGGTCCCGCATGTCCCCGCGCAGTTTGTAGTTGCGGGGTGTCTCCACGTTGAGGTGGGTGTAGTTGAGGCCCGTGTCCCGCAGCAGGCGGGTGATGAGCGGCGTGCGGCGCTGCGAGTCCTCCACCAGGATCCAGTGCAGGTTGGGCACGTGCAGGAGGGTGTTGGCCAGCCGGGTCAGCTCTGCCTTCTGCACCGGCCGGCTGTAGGTGGGGGTGACCACATGGATGGTGGGCAGCGTGTCTGACCACGGGGGTGGGCGCGTGTAAACGTACTCTGTCCTCACCACCTCCACAATGTCCCGGTCCGACAGGCAGTATTCCTTGGAGTCCAAGCCTGCAGCGAGATCACGCTGGGAGTCACCACCATCATCTGGGCAAGGGCATGGAGAGAAGAGAGAGCCGCATGGACTCGGGCGTCCGGCACCCCCCGGCTGAGCCAGCGGGCCACCAGAGGGTCACCCTCGTGCCCAGGAGAGGAAACAGGCTCGGGTGGAGGCTTTCATAGGTAAGGGCACGGATAAATAAAGGAATCAGGGACAAACACATGTGAGAAAAGGAAGATTCTGCTGCTAGAAAACCAGCACCAAAAAAGAAAAAGGCCTGAGAGCCTGGGACAACTGGGCTGAGTGCTCACAACAAGCAGCTTCAAAAAGCACCCAGAAGAGAGAGGACTGTAGAGAAAGTAGGTCTAGATAAAGAAAATAGCCACGTGGAACGGTGGTCCATCCTTCCTGAAGAGCTCCAGTGTTCTGGGCACCACGCTTAGTGGGGCAGGACTCAGATCTGCACTCAGGAACTGGAGCACCTGGACTGGGAGGCAGGGAAAAAACTGGTGGAAAACACCAGGCCAGGGAAGATCCACAGCAGCATGGTCTGGGCAGGACACTGCAGCGGCCTGCAGATCTCTGACAGCCACAGAGAAGTGGGGAAAGACACACTTCAAACCCAGAAGTGGAGAGCCTGTCATTGTAGGTTTTTTCCTGCAGAGACTTTCCCCTGCTTCTAACTAACCTGCCTCAAAAAGGCCCCTCCAGCCTCTGAACAGAACAGCCCCTTCAGGGGTGCAGATGTGAGCAATGAACAGCCTAAAGCTTGGATACTCTGACCAAACAGTCAAAATCCCTGCAAATTGCTCAGAATCAGCTCAAGGAAAGCCAGCGTTGATGCACCTGCTGCTTCTCCAGGGTGCAACTTCCACGTGCAATTCTCCACTGCAGGGCAGCGTGAATGCCACAGTCTGCAGAGATGAAGGGGGACCCCCACTCAGGATGTAAGGCTGCCTCTCCAGTGGGCACAGAACTCTTTGAGCCATAGATTTTTCAACATCAGGTAACTACCAGGAACTTGAGATGAGAAAGAACAGGAACAGAGGGCCATTAGATCTGACCCGGCAGGGGACTATCCATGGCTTTTTCATAGCACGTTATTCCAGCAGCACAGACTTTGATACCTGAACCAAATGAAGTCTTTGTGCTCCACGGTATTGACAGAGAGGGGTGGATATTTGGGAAACGGAACAGGGTACACGTTGCTATCAGGTTCTATGTGCTGCAAAGCACCTCAGCATCACAGCAGAGCTCTCTGAGAGCTGGAATCAATTCAGAAATAAATCTGAGAAATGCATTGGACACAGACACAAATGTAATTAGCCAGGCTGGTGCCCGAGACAGTTTGCAAAGCCCTGCGGGTCAGATCCTCAGCTGTGAGCCCTGGCACAGGGAAGTGCTGCTGTTCTGGGCATCTCCAGGTGCACATGTCTCTCAGCACCTGTGAGCAGAGCATCTCAGAATTGCTTCACAAGGACAAAATGATTCCTCTCAAGAGCTTTCAGGTCAGTCTCTATCACCACTCACTTTCTACTGGGGGCTCTGAGAAGCACAGAAGTGTCTCATCAAGGTTGTTGCTGAGTTCTTGACCGAGCCAGTGGAGCAGTCTCTGTGCTGTAACTGCAGAGGCCATTCACAGAAAATAGCTTTTATGGCACTGATCAAACTGCTGTACGGACAGGCAGCCTGTTTTTAGTCATCTTTAAAGTCCTCTTTTAGAGCCCAGTAGATCCCTCATCCTCTGAAACACTGTCCACCTTCCAGAAGGGATCAGAGTCAATTTTCCCTGCCCAAAGCCTGAGAGGCGGCTGTCAGGAGAAAGGGAAAACTGCTCAGGACAGACTGAACTTCCTGCAGCTCAAACTGCACATCAGAGTGTCCAGCAAAGGGATAAGCAGCTATGGAAGATGGGGACAAACACTGAAAGAGGAGAGAATCCCTCAGAGAAAGGGACCAGGGAGGATGAAAGAGTCCTGAAAATGAGCTGGCCTTCTTCCCCCAGACCAGCCTGCCCACAGCAGAAGGGCAGAACCAAGAAGGAAGGTGGCAGAAGGCAGTGTGGCTTCTTCCAGCCCCCAAGAGCCCTCCTAGCCCTTAGATACCAAACTGGGATGCTTCCGGCCAGCAGGGCTCTCTCAGAACTTCCTGGAGCCCCCTGATTTGGGCCAGGGCTGTATTTACTGCAGTGTGTGACAAGAGTGTGGAGTCAACTTCTCAGAGCACTTTAACTCCCCCAGGCAGGTGAGATCTGTCTCTTGCCTTCTCCTTCAAGTGCCAGAGCACTGCTTTTCTGCTTTCCTTAAAAAGTGCTCTCAGCCTCACGCCTCCCAGAGCAGCTGCCTCGAGTGGCAGCTTTGTTTCCTCTGCTGTCTCTTTTGCAGCTTTCCCGCTGGAATAACCTCGTGTGCTGCAAAGGCCAGCAGGGAGGGAATCCTCCCAGGGAACAGAGAGAAGCAGCACTCTGGGTTTAGGCCATAAAGAGCTCTCCAAGTGCAGCAAGCACATCCCATGGAGCAGAGATTGATGCCTCTGAAGAACCCCTAGGAGCGCTGGGCTGTTCCTACAGCAGAGGAGGGGAGGCTCCTGCATGGGCATGGTCTGGGAGCTGAGATGAGCATGGCTGCCATGGAGGAATGAAATGAGAGAGGAGATGAGGACGAAGGGGGGATGCACGGGCTTGGCATGGGCTGGTTTGGTTTCTCTCACCCTTGTGCACTGCAAGCAGGGGAGCAATGGTGCTCTGGTGCCAGACGGTGATTAGCAGTGTCCAGGGCAGAACTATCAGCACGATAGCCAGGATGTCTCGTCTCTTCGGCATCTCCAAGACTGACTGGGCCCACAGCTCCTCATTACCTGACAGTGAAAACCCCAGAGACAGAACAGCAGAGCACATGGAGAACAGAAATAAATGGGCAGGAAGGAGCAAGGACAGAGAGAGAGAACGCGAGAGAGGCAGAGAGCAGCCAAGGCGACACGACTCGTGGGTCTTACCAGTGCTTACAACCCACCCATTGCAGAAGCAGGTTTGGAGGGGCCTCGGCTGCTGAGCCCAGGAGCAGGAGGGCACTTCTGCAGGACACTGCTGGAGCTGCCAGCAGGAACCTCAGGGACTCATGTGGGAGGAAACCTGCAACACAGAGCAAAGGCCACTAGGCACAGAAAGTACCATGTCACCCTGTTCTTTTGAGAGTTTTAAAGTTCTTCTAAAAGTTCCTATACCTTCTGATATTTACATATTTCAACTGAGTTTTCTCACGTATGTTCATCTAAATAATGATTGTTTTGTGTTCTTCTTTGTGGGTGGAGAGAATTGATGGACTGTTGGTTTGACCAGTGTGGTTGGAGAGGTGGCAGTTTCACCCTCCAATCCACTGTCACTTTTACTATTGTATATATACTAGAGTCAGAAAATAAAGTTGGCTTTTTTGAGTTCTTCTTCTTTCCCTTTACAGCTGGCCTGCCTCTGTGAGTTATTTCGTGTCACAGTGTGACAGTACCAAAGTTCTCCTGAAAAAAACAAACCCCAGTGAGGCAGTGAGCAGCAGCAGTGTCCCGCACCCCTCCAGGGAGAAGCCTCCTGCGTGTCCAGGGCCTTGCTTTCCCTTTGCATCCCCTTGTCAAGCAATTCCCTGTTGTCAGGCGAGCTAAAGCTGCTCAGTGCCACAGAGCCTGAGCCATCCCAGCGGAACAGAACCTTCCCCTCCAGCCAGCCAAGCCCAGGGAAGGAGCAGAGACTGCCACAACCACACACTGCCTGGCACAGCAGCCCTTGGTGTCACCTGCCAGATCCTCCCCTTGCCCAGGCAGAGCTCTCAGGGTGGCTGAACCTCTGCCCCTGGGCACAGAAATCCCACATTTTTCCTGATGCCTTAGGATTTTAGCTTTTATATTTTCCATCTATTTGTAATCCAATCCTGCAGTTCTTTAGTGTGTAACTCCAAACTCAGTGTGAGCTGCTGCTTCCCCATTTTAGGCAGACACAACAATTCCTCTCCAGGCCTGGCAGTCAAGGACACCTCACTGCCTCAGGCCAGAGATGGAAACAAAAGTGAGTTGGGGGAGCAAACTTGGGGTAAATGACTTCATTAGCTGAAGCTGGAATTGGCAGATTCACCCTCAATATGCAAACGGACCAAACTTATAAAAGTGTGAAACCTGTGACCTGTTGTCCATTTTTGGGTGGGTTTTGTCTGCCCTAAATGTACCTGAAGGCCCTTCAATAAACAGAACTGATTTTTATTCTCTTTATTTTGTCTGTTTTAGCTAGCTCTGGACAAAGGCATCATTCCCACCAGCATTCCCTCAGCTCAGCCCATCCTGCAGGCAGCTCCAACACAGCCACTGTGAGCTCAGGCTTCCAGCAGCCTGCTCAGGTTGGCTCCCCCTCGGAGGTGCTGTGCCTGGAGTGTATTAAAGTGCCACAGTGGTTTAGTTTGATGCACCACGAGCGCATACAAGATTTAAGCAGGCTGCATTTCATCGCGGCGCCTCGGCGAGCGAAGCGCAGCACTTAGCAGGGCTGCCACGCACCGTGGGCAGTTTGCAAACACGGGTAGCACTTTAGTGCTGCTGCTCCCATGTGGGGCAGCGCATTAGAGGCTGCTAAAAGGGCTGCAGTGCAGGCAGGCAGAGCGCAGGAGTGCTGCAGAGGGAGCAGGATGCTCTGGGAGAAGCGCTGCTCTCCCACTGACAGCGATCTGGGACTTATCAGATCCCCTCCTTAAATCCCCTCCAGCCCGGGCTCTTGGTGCCACGCTACTTGTGCAAATATTTTCCCAGAGCTGGCTTTTTCTTCATGGAGAAATCCAGCTTCAGATCCTTGATTAGGCCAAATTGGATTGATGCGAGTTTCCCTTGGCCACTGGGCTGTACAGCCAGCCTCCAGCACTGAGCCCATTTGGAATGAAACAGCTCCAAGAACTGACAGGTTTTTCCTCTAAAGGAATCTTGCAATCAAGCAATATTCAAGTGGCTGGACAGAACCTGGTTCTTCCAAATTAGCACTTCAACCACAAAGGTATTAATTTACCAGAGAAAACAAGAGGGAAGGCGTTTATAGGTTGGGTTTTGTCCTTAAAACTGTCATGTAAATGTCCCTCAACTGAAGTTTCAGTGAATTTTTTTTTCCATGCATACAAAACCCAAACCCTCGTAGAAAAATTTCCAGCCAGCTCTAGCAAACAGCCAGTTCCCCAGTCAGAGCTCTCTCATCTGTTTTCAGAATTGGTGAAAGCAGCCTCATTCAGACAAAATAAACCAGGGAGGAAGAGGAGGAATTATTCCAGCAAGCATCAGCCTTCTGCTGCATCCCTGTCCAGCTCTTGGAGCCAGAGAATTCCTGCTGGCCTCGATCTGCCAGAGCGCAGTGCCCTGAGGAAAGAGCATCTGGCCTCATCCCTGCTGTCTGCCCCTGTGTTGCTGACTGTGCCTGAACAGAGGACAAGGAGTGGTGGCATTTCTGGAATCCTCTGATGAACCTGGAACAGGTCCCTCGAGCATCCCTGCAGGGCAGGGCCTAAGGGGAGCTGGAGAGGCTGAACACCTTACCTGGTAAAGTGCCTTCCCCAGAAAAGCACCAAGGAAAGGATTCTGCTGCTGGAGAGGGGGTGGGAGGAAGTAACAGCTAAAAAAGGCACTCAGAGCTCATTGACAGCCCCTGGTAAGCTGCCACAGTGGGCTGGCATCACCAAATGCCCCGTTTGTTGTGGGCAGCTCCCTCCAGACACAGTGCCCCTAAAAATCTGCCTTTCCCCTGCCTCCTGCCGATCCAACCTCGCCCCATGGGACAGGCTGAGCTTGCCATGATGGAAAACGGGCCCCTTTGTGCTGGGGGGCTGCTCTGCTCCCAGCCCCTGAGCACTGGGGAGAACCTGGAGCAGGCTCCAGTGATTTGTGCTCTGCTCTGATTATTTTCAATTGCTCCGGAGCGTTCAGCAGCTCCCCGGTCACTCAGCTGTCACTGCGGAGCTCCAGCTGCCCCGGGCCAGCACAGCCCACTGGTGGGCACACGGAATGTTCCAGAGCTCCCTTCCCTGTCCCCCCGGAGCTGGCTGAGCTCCCTTGGTGCCACTCCTGGGCTGCAGATGCCACTCAGATACAGCGGTGACAATGAATGTCCCCAAAGGGACACGAGCCCAGGGTGGGTCCCAGATGGCAGCGGGTGGCTGGCGGGACGTGGAGCCAGAGCCTGACCCCAGCTCTGGCCATGCTGTGCCCCCCGAGCTGCCCGGCAGCACCCAGGGACCAGCACAGGCTCTGCTCCACAGCGTTTGCTCACTGCTGGTGCCTGAAGGGATTTGCTTTTATTGGTGATCCTGGCTGAAGGACATGGGAAGAATTCCTTTGGGGCAGCTGTGAGTGCTGTGAAATCTCCATCCAGAGCATTCCAAGCTTCCCTCTCAACACCCTGATGCCACTGAGGGCCTTGGTGCGAGGTCACAGAGCCACGCTCCCCCCTCATCATGTGCCAAAGCTGCCAAAGGTGAAATCCACTTCCTCCTGTGAACAGCATCAGCCAGGAATTCCATGGCAGCCTGTGATTTTACACTGCTGGTGAGAGGAGTCGCAGCTTCTCAGCCCAGGACAGAGGGCTTGCCCTTATTGTAAATGCAGGTGATCCTGGTGGGAAGAAATGCTGATGTCTGACTCCAGTTCAGAAGGCTGAATGATTTCTTTATTATAACTATGCTATAATACATTAATATACTATTTAAAGGAGATACTAAGACAACAAAACTACTTTTTCTAACTCCCATATCTAACTCTCTCCCAACTCGTGCCCCTCTCTCAGAGTCCAGCCCCAGGTGGGTTGGATTGGCCACCAGGCTCAAACAATCCTCACCAGAATCCAGCCAAGCCATCACCCCAGGGAAACAATTCTCCACACACATTCCACATGGGAAAAACAAGGAGAAGAAATAGAAATTGTTTTCTCTTTCTTTCCTCTGTGCTGCTCTATGGAAAAATCCTGAAAGAGATCATAATGTGCCTGTGACATGCCCTAAATCCCAAAATTCCCTTGTTGTCAAAGCCAGGCGATGACTTTTGTTGCTGTTTGGGGCAAGAGACAAAAATTGGTCTGGGAAAAATGATGCTCCTCTTCAAGTCATTCACTCTACCCCTTCCCCATCATAACAGCACTCTCCTTTTCTCACTGAAATTGTTTCAAACAAAACTGCTTTGTTCAGATTGTAATTTTTAATTTCTCCTGTCTCCTCTTCCCCAGGGAAATGAAGGAGGAGGAACAAATTTAAACATCAATTAAAACAATCAAACTCTATTTTCCACTACAGAAAGTATCCTGCCTTTTTTTTTTTTTTTCACTTTTGAAAAGTGAGGCAAAAGCCACAAATCACTGGCTCAAATGCAAGTGATTTTGAGGTTAAAGTACTCCTAAAACAAAGGAGTTTTGCAGGGTTTTGGGAAGAATTGGGTCCCACATGATGAAAGAGATCCCCATCCTCCGGCAGAGGGCAATGCTGTCGAGGAATGACAATATGGAAAGGGCACTGATCTAATAAAAAAGCTTTAATAAATCCTGGAGCCACGTGTTAGTAACATGCTGGATTATTAAACATTGAAGGTTCTTTTTTTAAATCAAGTTAATTGGCATCAGCTCTGACACTTGCCATAGGAACGAGTGATTTGATCTGCAACCTTTATAGTCAGTTTTACCTTCATTCCTCCTCTGGGGCTGCTCAGCCCCAGTGTCATTAATCCTGGGTTTGCCCACACTGAAGGGAAGTGATTTAGAAAATGTTAAACTAAAGAAAGGCTTGATTTGAATTTGTACCTATACATCTTACTGGAGTAAAAACATTGTCTAGATGTGAAAAAAAAACCACACCCCAAAAAAAATCCCCAAACAAGCGTAGCTGTTTGTTGTTTTGTTATGCTCCAAAATAACAAACAGATGCTGCCAAAACCCACAACAAAAGCTTTGCAGAGAAAATAAACACTTACACTTTTGGTGAGGATATTCTCACCAAAAGCTTTTCTCTCCCAAAATCTAAATTCAGGCTTCCTTTCACTTTTGTAACAGCAGCTGGGTCTGATCCCCGATGATGCTGGAGTGGCACAAGACAAACTTGGTCCTTCTGCTCTGCCCAGCTCAACCCACAAGCCCTGTGACCCCAAAAACCTGTCTGAATTCACAGCCCAGCTCAGGCAGGTGTCTGGCACAGAAATCAGCCCCAGGGATGTGAGTGCAGGGATGTCCTGCCCACTCCTCAGAGGGGAAACTGAGGCACGGGGTGGTCACGGCACAGCAGATCTGGGGACAAAGCTGGGTCAGGACAGGAGCCAGGCTGGATGGGGTTGGGAACAACCTGGGACAGTGGGAGCTGTCCCTGCCCATGGGAGGGCGTGGGACTGGATGAGATTTAAGTTCCTTTCAGCCCAAAGCAGTCTGGAATTTCGGGATTCTGGAGCGGTTCTGAGCTCCAGGTGCTCCACACTCATCCCTGTTCCTTCCTTTCCACACTGCTTGGCAGGGGATGGGCCTTCCAAGCCTCTGTCTAAGATTTCTGGTATTTGGCAGAACAGGCTTGTAAAGCACAGGCTAAAAATAAAGGTAGTAATAAAAGCCTCTTGCTCGTTAATTACTCTGTAAGCCATTACTGCCTTAAAACCCCATAACTTTAATGGGGGCTATTATAAGTATAGTAGCAAAACTGTGGAGCTAATTAGTGTTTAGTTATTAAGCAGAACATAGCCAAAACTGAGTAATGAGCACACAGAATTGCAGCTTCTTGGAGGATTTAATCAGGGGTGGTGTTTTCAAGCTCAGATTTTCCCGATCCAGGGGACAAAAGGACAGAGGATTTTCAGGCCAGGCCTCCCTGAGCTGATCTGTGCAGCACAAACCTTGGGCTGCAAATCAACAAAGGGAGAGAAAATGACCAGAAATGTTTCAGGTCTCCAGGAGAATCCTTCCAGCTAGAGGAGACATGGATTCATCCATGAAAATCCAAATTTTGGAGCCAGTGCTGCAATGGAGGGTGAAGGTTTGCATTATCTCTTCACCCAGCATTTGTTTCCTTCTTTTAAAAATTAAAATAATTCCTGTGGCCAGAATACAGAAATAATGCATTCTTGTTTTTATGTTTTCTTTTGTTTGTTTGTTTGGGGTTTTTTTGTTTGTTTTTTATCTTTCAGAAATTCAAAGATACTGGAAAAGCCTGCTCAGGAAGCTCAGCTCCTGGAGGCTCTTTTTTCACTCAGTATTTTCTCAAGCTTCACCTACAAACCACTTGCCTTGGCTACAGAGCCATTCCTTTGTTTCCCAACCCGCCTCAGAAACTGAGGCACAAAATTCCCCTGACCCTACAAGAGCTGAGGCAAAACCCAACTCACCCTTCCCTTCCAGCCTGAGCCCTGGTGCCACAAATGGGATCAAGAATACAGATTATCTCCCAGAAAAAAAAAAAAAAAGGGAAAAAAAAGAAAAATTAACCAAGCTTCTCAGAACAACACTTAGATTTTAAAGCAAGCATGAGTAAAGTGGATCAAGGGAGCTCAGCACAAGCACAATTAGCTGCTGGAACTTATTGCCACAGGATACTGAGAAGAACAAGAACTTAACAGGATTCAAAAAAGGATTAGTTGTGTATGTGAATAAACTGCATATTCAGAATTAGAATGAACCACCCACCAGTTTGGAAAACATAAAAACCCCTTGAGTTTCAGAGCTTCAGCCAAATTTTAACAAGCATCAGAAACTTTCTCTTCTCCAGATTAATCCCCCCTCCGTGGTAGAATCGGGACAGGAGGTGTGGTGGCACTGCTCCTATGCTGTGACACAGTCCCAAGGTTCCACTGCTTCCAACAGCAAGGTGCATCTCCTGGGAAAGCTTGAAAATATTGGATTTATTTTCCTAAGTGTGTTTATTTTCCTGGACAGGTTCGCACACTGCCATCACCACCACAGTGCCCAAGTGCTCTTCAGATTTCAACTACAGGCACTGCACTTCCTCTCCTTGTTGCTGCAAAGGGATCCAAGGCTGGAAAAGGCAGGAATCCTTTGATTAAGTGATTCTGGAAAGGGCTGAACCTGCACTTTGCAACCTTCTTGTGCCAAGCAAAGCAGGAGCAAAAAAATGTGTCACACACACTTGGCACCAGCAGTGGTGAGGCTGCTGCGGGTGCTGGGTGCTGGCACAGCCTCACCAGGGAATGGCACCAGTTTTAGGGACCCTTTCTGCTCCCAGGTGTGAGAAATGATACTCACTTACAAGAATTTAAAAGGTTTGTTAAAACCTTATAAAAAATACAACAGCAGACTGAATAGAGAAAATATTACAGCGTTGGGAGCAGAGGATTTTCCCACCATGTGCTCACCCGTAGGATGGAGGTTTTCCCTTTTAACCCTTTAGCTCTCCCAAGATTCTGTCCATCAAATCCTTCTTTGCTGTCCAGAGATAATTTCCTTAAATCCTGACTGGAGTCAGGTGCTGCCACAGTAACAATCCCACCCTCCCAAATGTCCCAAACCCAGGACACCCCTGATAACAACACAGCTGCAAATCTATAAAACATCTCCTAACATATATCCATGATGTTTGCCTTTTAATTGTGAGAGTCAGCCCTGGCATCACTCATCTATCAGACAGAGGATGCTCTGCTCTGCCAGGACTGGCAACACCAGCAAAGCTGTGCCTTGGCTCAGGTGTGGGATGGGGAAGCCTCTCCTGCCCCCAGTCCTCCCTGATGAAGGGCTGCACTTCACACATGGTTTTTAAGCAGCATCTCTCCCGAGATAAAAGGCTGCTTGACTTGCAGCCCATTCCCAAAATACAAAGGCAAACTGCTTTTCTTTGGGAAAAGTTGGTGGATTTTTTGTTAAGGTTGCTTGTGGCTGAATGCTGGGGAAATGTTCCAAGAATTAGCTCATTTAAGGGTTTCTCCATCCAAGTCTCCTCATCTGGTGTCACAACACACCTCCAGTTGTCCCCTCTGCTCGGCCCAGACCACATCAGCACTGCCAGCATCACATTCCCAGGCTCTCCATTTCCACCTCTGTGCTCTGCATTGCACCGAGTATTTTGTGCACCGCTGACTCCCGTGGATCTGAAAAAGTGACACTAACAAAGGATGACCCAATTTCAAGGAGATTGGGCTAAATTCCACAGCTCCATAATAGGCTTTGCATATGCTTTGTCCAGGGAGTTTGAAGGCATGAGCTGCCATGTGACACCTCATGGGAACAGGTGGCAGGGCAGAATGAATAAATCTCACTTTTCCAGAGGAAAAGCCTCACCTTTGCAACCTGCAGGCCAGCAAACTGATTTTTTCCAGGATGTGCAAGGCTGAATCATCAAGCCTAATGTGTCAAGACTTTCCTTTTCTCCTATACTCGAGGAAGCCTAACAAGCCAAACCAGTAGAACCCAACAATAAAAACGCAACAATAAAAGGAGGCAGACTGATGCTGGAGCAAGGATTCCATCACCTCCACCACCCCTCAGCTTGTGCTGGTGATGGTTGAGGGGAGCCCCAGGACTTTATACCCTGTGTGAATTAACAGTGGAGGATTCTGTGTGTGCACCTGGGCTGGTGGGACACTCTGGGAGATGCCTCCCCTCACGCTGGCACCTGGGAAAGTTCACAAATCCAACCCTCAAACAGGAACAGCTGTGCCCAGCAAGACACAAGGGCTCATTTTATCTCCCAATTCCCAAAGTTTTCAGCTGCAGACCTGGAGGTGAGACTGCTCTCCTCCCACTCCCAGTGCCAGGGGGGCACAGCAGGGTGGGACACACCTTTGGCATCACCTGGCAGCAGCTCAGCAGCCCCACAGCCATCAGCACTCACTTTTAATTAAAGAGTTCTTCCCTACCCCTGAAGAAAATAAATCCTGCTCTATTTAAAAGGAGTTATTAATAACCTGGTTCTAATGTATAAAAGAAAAGGGGAGAAAGAAGCTCGCAGAGCTGTGAGCAAGTTCGCCCTCTCCCACTGCAGAAAGGCACCACTGAGCTCTCTAAATACCTTAAAAAGAGATTTAGTTTTTAAAAACATGATTATTCTCTTTTTCAATAGCTAACATCAAATACCTTAAAAGTGCTTTTTTTTCTCAAAATAAACATGAAGGCATCCAAATTCTCCATCACTTTTGGAAACAGCAGCAGCAGCTGCTGCAAGCACAAGTCCCTGCAGACAGAGGTGAAGCAGAAACTGCTCTGCAGGAGCTGCTGGCCATCGTGCAGTGCCAGGCAGGGAGATGCTCCAGACAGGCAGGAGAGTTTGGTGCCCTGGGAGCAGAGTGAGGCTGGTCCTGCCTGGGGGAGGCAGAGTGCTCCTGGCACTCTGGAATTCCAGTGCTGTGAATTCCCAGGCAGCATCTCCTCCCTGCTCCTCCCCACACGTGCAGCTCAGAGCTGGGGGAGCCTGCAAGGAGCTGCTTTGATGGTCAGAAGCACCGAGAGCAGCCACGCTGGGCATTTCAGCTGAGGAATGTCTGGGTAAATTCACATTTCAATTCCTGCCTTATTCCAAACCACCTTTCCACTGCAGAGGAGCTGCCAAGGCTCCCAGGGTAACTGCTGCACCCTGAGCCACAGTCCTGGTTCCCTCCTGTCCCAGCAACACCAGAGCACATCCCAGCACTGCAGGAACAGATTCATGGCACAGCCAGTCCCAGTGATGCCTTAGAGTTTTATGGTTTTATCGTTTTCATCTATTTGAAATAGAGGATATTATATTTAATAACAATAATAATAATAATAATAATAATAATAATAATAGTAATAATTCTATTTAATAATACTATTAAATACTATAAATAATACTCTATTTTCCATCTATTTGTAACCAGCAGTTCTTTAGTGTAGAATTCCAAACTCCATATCCACTGTGAGCTGCTGCTTCTCCATTTGGGGCAGACACAACAATTCCTCTCCAGGCCTGGCAATCAAGGACACCTCACTGCCTCAGACCAGAGATGGAAAAAAAAGTGAGTTGTGGGAGCAAACTTGGGGTCAATGACTTCATTAGCTGAAGCTGTAATTGGCAGATTAACCCCCAATATGCAAATGAATGAAACTTATAAAAATGTCAAAACTTTGAGTCCATTTTTGGATGGGTTTTGTCTGCCCTAAATGTACCTGAAGGCCCTTCAATAAATTGAACTGCTTTTTATTCTCTTAATTTTGTCTGGCCTCTGTTTTTAGGTAGCCCTGCTAAGGCATCAGCAGGAGCATTTCCAGCAGGTTTTCACTCCTGTGGCCTTTCAGGACAGCTCCAGCAGAGCTCAGCGTGGCACTCAGAGCTCCCAGCTGGACAAGAAATCAGCCACTACATCAGCTTAGAGAGAAAACTCCCAGCTCCCCTCCCCTCCCCGTTAGATGGCTCCTTTAAAGGGATGAGGCTCAAATCCTGATCCCTGCTCAGTGCTGGGTGCCCAAAGAGGAGTCACTAATGGGACTGAGGAATTAACATTGATTCTTTGATGCCATAGCGTGGAAGGGGAAGTGGAGGGGGAATTTGGCATGATTAAGCAGATGCCTAACTATAATTCAGCAGCTTGCAGCCCAATCAATTGGTACTTGCAGTCCTGCAGTCCATTAGTGCAGCCACAAACCTACACACCCTCTTTGGAAGGTCATTTTTAAATGGTGTCCCATGTGGATTTCTGGTCCCTGCCCAAATTCTGACCCTTCTGGGCCTGCTCAAAGGAGCACACAGGGCTCCATGAGGTGCTCTCATCATCCTTTGCTCAGCAGCTTTCTCCCCAGGGAACATGAACTTCTGCCTGCTTGGGAACCTATGACATGTCAGTGATGCTTCAGGTTTAGATTTCTGTTTCACATTCTGTGCTGCTTCAGTGTGTGGGTCTGGGCTTCACATGAGGGGATGCTGACCTCTCTGCACAGAGCAGGGAGACAAAACAATTCCTGCTCCAGCTGGGCACCAAGGACAAATGATCCAAATCTCAGCCCAGCAGCACAAACACCGTGGGCTGGAGAGAGAAAAACAAGCAGGGTGGGACTGCCTGGGCTGGAGCTGGAATGGGACAATGAACTCCAAGGTGCCAATGGAGCAGAGCTGATCCCAGGGAGAGCCCCCGGGAGCACTCGTGCATTTTGGGACTATTTTGGTTCATTTTGGGACCATTTTGTTTCATCTTGGGCGCAGCCCTGGGTGGGCTCTGGTGCTGCCCAAGGTGGATCCATGGAGGAGATCCTTTTAATAAATCCCTGCTTTATTCTGTCCAGCTCTGCTCTAGGCCAGCCTTCAAAAGACATCATCAGGATATCCTGGCCCACCTTCCATTTGAGAGGTGTTTGGCAGGGAACCATTCCTTCTCTTCCACCAGCACAAAACCCCGTGTGCCAATCCAATAAACCTGGAGCTGTTCTAGAATTTCCCAAGGAAACGGGATTTGGATCTTAGAGGGAAAGGCACAGGATGAACGTGATAGTTTGTCCAGCTTCCCACCCCAGACTGGCTCTGACTTTGGCTTCGCTGTGGCTGAGTTATTTTGGCTCAGCTTACCTCAGCCTGCTCTGGAGGTGAGATGGAAATAGCTTCCCACTTTTGGCCAGGAACCACAAGGCTGGGGGAGCTCAGGGGCTGAACACAGCGAAGGCAGAAGCACCGACGCCTGAGGGGCTGGCAGAGCCCAGCTCTCACCAATCCTATGGCTTCAAAAAGGTCATTTCTCCAGTTTTAGAATCACTCAAGGTCCAAGCCCATCCAGCTCTTCTGAATGAGAAATGGAGGAGCCAAACTGATGCCTTAGGATTTCAGCTTTTCTATTTTCCATCTATTTGTAACCTGCAGCTCTTTAGTGTAGAACTCCAAACTCACATCCAGTGTGAGCTGCTGCTTCCCCATTTGGGGCAGACACAACAATTCCTGTCCAGGCCTGGCAGTCAAGGACACCTCACTGCCTCAGGCCAGAGAGATGGAAACAAAAGTGAGTTGTGGGAGCAAACTTGGCGTAAATTACTTCATTAGCTGAAGCTGGAATTGGCAGATTAACCCCCAGTATGCAAATGAACGAAACTTATAAAAATGTCAAACCTTTGAGTCCATTTTTGGGTGGGTTTTGTCTGCCCTAAATGTACCTGAAGGCCCTTCAATAAATAGAACTGCTTTTTATTCTCTTCATGTAGCCTGGCCTCTGTTTTAGGTAGCCCCAAAAAGGCATCAAAGCAGAAGCTGGAGACAGATGAAGCTGAGCATTGCACAACTCATAACTCGGTGAGCACGAGGTTGTCACAGGAAGAAAGGCATCCCCAGGTGCCAGCATCACTCCCCAGCTCCTGCCCTTCCCAGGAGCATCCTCAGCCCTGGGAAAAGCTTCTCCTGCTTGGCCAAGCACCATCCTGCTACCAAATACTCCTGCAGAGATCTCAGCAGCAGGGAACTCTGATCTACAGGTGGCTGAGTCTTGGGGTCTGGGTGTCAGGATGACCCCAAGGGTGTAAAAGTCCTCATTTCCCAGCCCACACAGCCAAAGGAGTCTGAAATGTGCAGGATCAGCTTCTCAAGGTTGTTTATTTTCCCTTATCCAGAACATTCTCTCTCTGACCCTCTGAGCTCTGCCCAGCAGCTCGGCCATGGCATTCTGTCTGCCCTCAGGGCAGTGTTTGCATTTTATACCAAAAACTGCCTGTGCCATGTTTACAATAATGTGCCAATATCTGCCATTTATGTTGGGCAGTGAGTCTGTACCTTGAACCAACAGAAAAGTGTCACCATCACACCAAGACATGGAGGGCAAGAAGGAGGAGAAGGTCAAGACACGCCCAAATCCCTCCATCTTGTCCCCTTGAACCCCTTATCTTAAAACCCCAAAATTCTACTTTTTCACCCTGCGTTAATTCAAATATCACACTCCTCAAACCCTTGTGGCTGTAATTCCTCATACAAAGTTGGCATTTTTTTTCCATGGGCTAAAATCAAACCCACAGGTGTTTTTGACTTTGTGCCAAGGTCTCTGAGCCCCCTGCCAGGGTCGGAGCCAGCCAGGGCAGCCAGAGGGGTGTCCTGGGTTCCCAGAGCTGAGGGCACACAGCCCTCACCTGACACAGCCAGAGCTGCCTGAGGGACACCCAGAGTCCCCTGCAGGTTTGACTTGCAAGGTGAGGTGCCAGATGAGCCCTTGGGGAGCTCCGAGGAGCCGGAGGGGTTTGTAACAGCTGCTCTAAGAATATTGTAATCATGCAGTAATTATGGCACATCTCAAATCAACCTGGCAAATCACAGCGTCATTATTACCACTGTCACCAGCCCTGCCTGGCAGAGCTCAGGCCCTGCCCGAGGAGGGAGCAGGGCTGGGGGAACATCCACAGAGCTCCAGCACACTCCCTTCAGGCCTGCCCAGCCCACACCCCACCAAAATTGGAAAATGAGAGACTGAAGGAGTGATGCTGAAACCCAGGGTCTGCTCCTGATTTGTCTCTCCTTCCTGAGCTGCTCTCCTGGGATGTTTGTCCTCAGAGCCATCTCCCACAAGCCAGTGGAATAATGCAAATAATGCAAATAATAATTATTATTTAGCAGGGCTAAGGGAACATCCACAGAGCTCCAGCACACTCCCTTCAGGCCTGCCCAGCCCACACCCCACCAGCCTGGCAGCTCCCTCCTTCCTAGGACCACATCTGTACTTCCCTCAGCTGCATCTCAAGGTACCACACGTGATTAGTCAGGTTGATTTTACCTTTTTTTTTTTTTAATTAAACAACTACCTTCAAGCACAAGAGCAGCCCTTGTGATTTGATTGGAGCTGTCAGTCTTTCAAATGCCATTCCTATAGATGACTAATCTTTAAAAACATGAGTTACTAAACTCATTGACTCAGTTGATAATGAGCCAGAGCAGATGGTTGAGACAGAGAGGGAGGAACCAGAGCTGCATGGGCCCTGAAGGTGCTGCATGGGGCCACTCTGCAGCTCGAGGGACTGGGGCCTCCTGGCAAATGCAGGCTATGGAAATGGGGATGTGGCACATCAGGGAGGACATCTTTCGGGGTCTCAATGCTGGGCTGACCCCAAGAGTGTAAAAGTCCGTGTTCTCCCAGTCCATGCAGCCAAAGAAGAAATCTGGAATGCGTAAGATCGAGTTCTCAAGGTTGTTTATTTTCCCTTATCTAGAACATTCTCTCTCTGCCCTGCTGAGCTCTGGCCAGCAGCTCGGCCATGGCATTCTGTCTGCCCTCAGGGCGGTGTTTGCATTTTATACCAAAAACTGCCTGTGCCATGTTTACAATAACGTGCCAATATCTGTCATTTCTGTTGGACAGTGAGTCTGTACCTTAAACCAACAGAAAAGTGTCACCACCACAGCAAGACATGGAGGGCAAGAAGGAGGAGAAGGTGAGGACACAAACAAATCCCTCCATCTTGTACCCCTGAATCACATTATAGAAATCCCAAAATTTTTCTTTTTCACCCTGTGTTAATCCAACTCCCACACTCCTCAAACCCTTGTGGCTGTAATTCCTCACACAGAGTTGACAGTTTTTTTCCACAGGCTAAAATCAAACCCACAGGTGTTTTTGACTTCGTGCCAAGGTCTCTGAGCCCCCTGCCAGGGTCTGGGGCCTGCCAGGGCAGCCAGAGGGATGTGCTGGACTCTGACAGACATCTGGGCACTCCTGGTTCTCCCAGCCGCTGTCATGCTGACAAAAGAGAGGATTTTCTGTCTCAGCCCCTCTGCATGTGCTGGGTCTCAGCACAGAGTGAAGCCATTGGAACAGGATTCCCTGGACTCCCTGATCCCCTCTTTTCCCACATCCCCAGCTTTAGAAGCTGCAATTGTCCCACAGCACGAGCAGCAGAGGGGGCACATGCTGATCCCATCCCACATTTGGGTTCTTCCCCACTCCACAGGCTCTGTGCCGAGTCCGGGTCCCAGCCCTGCAGAGCTCCCACTCTGCTCTGTACTGGGATAAACCAGGCTCTCGTGTGAGTTATTAACTCTGAGAGTGAATTATTAACATCCTCCTGCCTTCAGAGCATTCTGGAATGAGAAAAACAGGGCTGTCAGGCAGGGCAGAAAGAGTGCTGGCAGCATTTTCAAAAGACAAACGGGAGGAAGGAAGGAGGTGCCCATGTGGGGTGACAGCTTCAGAGGATTGCAACAAATCCTTTGCCACCAGTGGCTCTACACTGTTACCCTGATTTTTAGAAGAATTATGTTTTATTTTATAGTTCTTTTGAAAGTTTTAAAGTTCTCATAAAACTTCTTTAGCTTTCTGGTAATGTTTACATATTTCTACTGGAGTTCTCACACACTGTTCGTGTAAATAATGATTGTTTTGCATTCTTCTTTGTGAGAAGAGAGAATTGATGGACTGCTGGTTTGACCAGTGTGGTTGGAGAGGTGGCAATTTCATCCTCCAATCCACTGTCACTTTTGGAATTCTTTATATGGCAAGGTCAGAAATAAAATTGGCTCTTTTTTTCTCTCTTCAACTCACCAAGCTCCTGTGTACTCATTTCGTGTCCAACAGTGACAGCACAGCTGTCACATTTCCCAATGCACAGGGACAGAGCTCAGGTCCCCCTGCTCCCCTCCCACACGTCCTGCTAGTGCAAAACCCCCAAAACAGCGACAGATTGATGGAGAGCAGCATTTCCCTGAGCCCAGCACCCGACTGTAATTCCTGCATCCTCTCAATGCCACAGCCACTTACTCCTCCACAAAGGCCAGAAATTGGCAGCTCCCCCTCCTCCCCTTCTTCGGGCTTTATTTATAGAAAGGCACCTTTTATTGCCATTTTTCCTTGTTCCTGAGGCCAGCCTGCCAGGCTGGAGGCAGAGACAGTATCTACACCTGCAGGATCCAGGCAGATCCCCCTTGCTGCCAGGGGATTCATCTCAGAGTGGGTTTTATTCACAGTTATGCCTGCCAGGCCCCTTCCCTATGCTCCTCTCTGAACTCTGGCTGCCTGCACTTGGGAGAATTTCAGAGTTAAAGGAACTAATAACTTAGAATAACTAACTCCAAGGGAGATGAGGCTTCAAACTGGGCTACCCAAGAGTGAGCTCAGCTCTTGCTACACTGCTTCCCAGTCTCAGAGTTGTCCTTTTCCACACAGATTCCAACCCATCTTTTTAATATTCCCTATTTTAGTGCTCGTAATTTTTTGTCCCTCCTAAAAAACATGTCAGGTCCGATGCTCCTCGACCTGACAAACAGAATTCAACACTTCCAAAGCCTCACAGAAGGTCATTCCAGGAGCTGCACGCTCAGGGAAGATGAATATGTCCGAGTCATGCCTGCTGAATGTGACACTATTATAAGAAAGACACTGGAGGAATTATTCATCAGCAGTGACTTCTGTGGCTCCAATCTCCTTTAGCAGCTGCTGCTCATCCAAGTGGATCACAGCCCATCAGAAGAAACCCTTGGCTGTCCCTGCAAGCCCACAGCACCCAGCTAAAGCTGCTCTCCTGGAGCTCTGCATCCCTGCAGCCTCCCTGGGAGCCAGGCACGGCACAGGGAAGGATGCTCCTGCATCTCCAGGGCTGGAGGGAGCAGGCAGGCAGACAGTGCCATAAACTGGCTGGCAGCCTCTCAAAGGTGGCAGGCTTGTGCCAGATTATCCTTCCCTCTCTCCCAAATTAGAAGCAGAGCGTGCCACTAGAAAGTCAGGTGAAAGCTGTCTCTCAAGGAAGAGAGAGGCTGCATCTCACAGCATCCTGCTGATCTGAGCACAGCCAGGGCCTCCCAAAAATCCCAACAGCTCTCAGCTCCAGCCCCTGGGCTGTCCCACACCTGCCCTGGCAGGAATGCCCCTCAGCATAAACTGTGCTGGGATTGATTCACAGCACCTCTGATTTAAACATGGCTCTCCTGCCATGGACACAGGCACGGAAAGCCCCTCTGAAGGAGGGATCCAGCTGGAAAAACCATAGGGGATCACTCAGCCTGTGGGGCCAGGGCAGTGTCACCCTCCAACCTTTTCTTTTGCTCTTTCCCTAAAAAGCAGGACCTCCACAAGGACATTGAGTCCTGGCCCTCACAGAGCCACCTCTGTGATGAGAAATCCGTTGGGACACATTTCTTCTTCAGCTGTGGGAGCTGCTGAACAGATGGAAAACACAAAGGCTGAAATCCAAGGTGGAATTTTACAGCCAGCTCCAAGGGGAGGTGACCCAGGCACGCACCCACCCTCCAGCAGCCCCACTCCCTCACAGCAGCACTCCAGAACACCTCAGCCTCTGCTTGGTGCCACCAGGACAAGAATCTGGACCATGCCACCTCCAGCTTATCCAAAGTGAGATCCCTGTGCCCCTGATGGTGACAGGAGTGCTGCATTTATTCACTGAGAGCCCAAGTGGGCCCCAAATCACGCTGGCATTATGTTATGATAATGCTGGAAGTATTATAAATGCTCTGTGTGCCAGACAAATCCTGGAGCAGGCTTCCAAATCCCCTCAAAATCCCCTCTTGCGTCTCTACATTCATCCATTCATGAAATCCAGAGCACAGCCTCAGCATCCCTCCTTCTGCTCCGGGGCTCTTTCCAGCTCAATGGAAGGTGAGGCAGACTTGGGGCATTTCTCCTGGATTAGCCTTTTTTCTTTTTGGCTTTCAGGTGACAAATCTGCAGAGGAACCTGCAGGGCATTTAGGAATGATGTCCAGCAAGGAAACTGAGACAAATCCCATGGTTCTTTCTCCTGCCAGGGAGTGAAGTGTGTCTCATTATTCTGCTCCCTGCAGGGCCATAGGAGCAGGGAGGTCCCCTCAGCAGAGCTGCCTGTCTTCTTTCTTTTTGCAAACAACAGGGAGAGTTTATGTGGTCTATTTTAGGGGAATTCCTTTAGATCAGATGAGCTTCACCCTGGAAATTCCTATTTTTCTTTACAGCTGAACCTACCTGAGGTGACACCCCCGTTTTCAGAACATGAAGCAAAGGGTTCCCCACCTTTTGGGGGTGAGCAGATTTCTCCTTCTGAGCCACAGCTTTCAATTCCCTCTCCACTGCTCTTCAAGAACAGCACAAAAATCCCTAGACAGAAGCTTAGCTCTTGTCCTGGCTTTAGGAAAACAGCTCAGGAGGGGGATCTCGAGCATTTCCTATTTATTCTGCTGTCACAGCCAGGCAGATCGTGTTGTGTTGGCCATGGCTCACAGGGAGAGCAGAGCTGGAGGGATTTCAGAGGCACCACTGCAGCTGGGAAATTGCTTCAAGGCTCTGTGGTACCCAGGCAGGGCAGGAGCAGAGCGAGAACAACTGCACAGGGCTGTGCAGGAGGAAGCAACTCTTCCAGGATGGAAAAA
>QUSF01000045.1:527978-541499 GCA_003676055.1 Chloebia gouldiae | reverse complement strand
CACCTGGAATAAACCCAATCTCAACAAAGGATCTCATTTCTGGGAACCAGACTAGTTTATATTTAATTTCATATCATTCATCTTCCCTCTTGCTGTACCTCCACCCGTGTTTCTGCTGCTCCCTGAACCAACAGAATGAATAAAAATCCCAGGTTGAGCCTTTATTAGCGTGTGTAATGCAAGTCAAGCTGCTTTGAACATCCTCTTGTTGGGTATTAATGCAGCATGCCATTTGTTACACGAGTATTTTGCTGTGGCAGACAGAAAGTGACATTTATGGGTCTATCATGAGAATGAATTTCACCATCCATTAAAATGATGTACAGGTAAACACTCCATTCATTTTAAATCCAGGAGCTTTGGTTCTTTCTCTGCTCTGCTGGATGGGTCCATCAATACAATCACTATTAGCCAAACTATTTGCTGGGAAGTGAGAACGACTGAAAAATGTTACAGGCCTGTAATTAAAGGGGTTGTAGCCTGAAGGGAGAGGAGAGGAATTGAAGTTATTGGTGAATTCTGCTCTTTTCGATCTGTGATCTCTGGAGCTGGAAAAGCACTGCCCCATCCCATTAGCAAGAGACATCAACCAGCCCAGGGCCAGATCTACAAAATATTAATCTAAAATTCAAGTTAATAAAAGGTCGGTTTCTGGAAAATCTGTAAATCTGGGTTTACAAACCACTCCGTGGGGTGCAGCCATGAAGGAAGACAAGAGCTACAAGCTCTTGGCACTCAGCTGTTGATGAAGTTGTCCCTTTGTAGGGCAGGTTGGTGTCACTCAGTCACCATGTCCCACCCAGGAGCTGGCCAGAAGGAGAAATTTTTTTTTTCATTGGGATATTTCCATATTCCCTGCCTGGGAGGATGTACATGATGTTTTCTAGAGAGCTGCCATGAGAGATGAGTGAGGCAGGGAAGCAAAAGTGCTCCAAACGTGAGCCACGTCCCTTGGAAAATGAAGCCCTGTTGTTTACCCACTGTAATTGTAGAAATTAAGGTAATAACAATTACAATTAAATGACTCATATGTAGGACCGTGCAATTAATTTAGGCTGCGAGGCAGGGTTATTGTGCATTAAACCAAAGGCAATGATGATGGATCAGACTGTGTGTGTGAATCAGGCGTTGCTCATCTGGGCCCAGCCCTTCTGCAGAGGCTCCTGGGATCAGGGAACAGTCCCTGAACACTTCCCTGGATGCAGATTAAACCCGGGGCTGACAACCTCTGGTGCTTTTTGCAAAGCCAGGATGCCCATGTGGCTCTCTGGAGCCAGGGCCAGCCTGGAAGGTGAAAGAGAGTGAAAATTTAACAGGGTAGAAATCCATTTGGATTTAGGTGAAATGTGCAGCTCTGAGCTTGCTAGCATAAGTGAAATATGCTGTTTAGTCTGGTAACTGCAGCACTAGCAAAACTGCCCCAGCTGAGAAGAAAGAATGAGAATTTCCAACCTGAAGAGAGAGGAGAAGCTCCTCGAACCTTGAAGCAGACAGGGCAGGGTAACCCAGGAGTTCTTTCTGACGAAAAACTGGGTACAAGTGAAACTATCTGTAAGTGAAATTAGCAGAATGAATATTCATGAACCTATTGCGAAACACTATGCATATGTAAACTAGTGAGGGGTAATAAAAAAGGATTGGGAGTCCTCAGGGGCACGCCTGTCCTTTGAAGGGGACCCATCCCCACATGAGTCCAGCGCTATAAAAACATATTGTCCCTACAAATCTTTATAGGAATTGTGGGGGTTTGATTTTTGTCCACGTTTCAAAGGGTTGTGTTTGCCCTGGTCACCTCTGTTTGTCACTCCTGCCCTTTGGGATGTGTTGCTAAGCTCTCTTTTAATAATTTCAAGCAAAATGTTGGTGCTCTGCTGGGCTCCCCCTGCATGAGTCACGCCTGGAGGCCCTTTCATTAGACAGCATTAATTAGTCAGGCTCCTCAGGGTGGAATTGAGAGCTGCAGCAGGAGCTGTGTCACCGATCCAGCACCGGGAGGTCACGGAGATGCTCCTGGACCCACAGGATGATGCAGCAGCTCCCCCAGGCACAGCCAATTCCCTCAGCTGCTTCTGCCAGTGACAATCCCACTGACAACCCCACTGACAACCCCACTGACAATCCCAGCAGTTCTGTTCCTTAAGACAAGTTGCCAGAGTTCCACACCCACCTGTTGCATTTACAAGAAGTTTTCCCCGCTTTTGTGAATATTTTGAGGCGCTGAATCTCTAATTCTGTCAGCTTTTCACTGTGGGTGTCACGGTTAAGCTGGCGCTGACACCATCAGAATAGGGTTGTTCACAGCAAAATTAGTGCCCACAAAGCAAGAGAATAAAAGGTTTCTATGTCTCATTTTTAATCCCAGTGGCTGCATTTCCAGTCAAAATATTTCTAACTGAAGCCTATGATTTATCACCTGTAGTCTCTTACTCATCCAGTAAGAACCAGAGAATTTAGAAGTTATGGCAGGAAAACTAAGAAAGAAATCTTTCTTTTCCTGATAACATTCTTCAAAATAAGTGGGGAAAAAAAAAAAGGGCGTAGAAAAATCAATGCAAAAAAATAATTTCTAAGTAGGATGTGTTGTAAAATGCTCCTAGAGGCATCAGCAGGTCTAGGATTCCCATAAATAAGTTTTCCATAATCAGTCAGTATTTAATTAACACCCAGAAACTGCCTGACAGAATCTAAATGGAATCTTTAAAGCACTTAATTTAGAAAGTGTTGCTGAAATGTATTGCAAATGGCTCTCCTGGCCAGTTGTTTCTCTCCCACAGATGCAAAAGCTTTATCTCAAGGGCAGCTTGTCTGCTTGAGTTTGGGCACCCTGAAAAGCTACAATTCACTTTCAAAGTGGATCTGTTTAATTCATCCTCCTCCCTCTCTCAATTACAGCCCCTTCCCTGAGGAAAGGCAAGCGAAGAGAACCTGTCAGCTGAGGCTGGAGCAAGGAAGCAGAAAGCAAGAGGGCATTTCCCAAAAAGTGCTGTAGGAATAATTACTCCAACTGCACAGCTCTTGTTCTAGTAAAGAAATAATTTTCAGAGTAATCCTTGCTCTCCTTGCTAATTTCTGTTCACTTTCATTTGGACATGTAAATCTACAGCTGCCTCTGTACCAGCTAAGCTTTGCCTTTGATTTCTTTATTAGCAGGGGTCCGTGGGAATGTGTTTTTATTAAAAAACATGCCCTGGAAAATGTTCTGTTGCCAAATCAGCCCTGGCGTGGCAGTTTGCTGAGTGAGGGTTAAAGACTGACATTTCTGGTGCAGACCAGGAGAGATTTGCTGGAATTTTCAGTGTAAGAAGGAGAAGGGTTCGATTTGTCTGGAGAATCTCACTAAAAGCCCCATCCTGCCAGAGGAGCTTTCAGAGTGGGTAAAACCAAATGTGGAGGGAAAATGCAACCAGAGGGGCAAGGATTCCTCTCCCAGCGTGATTCCACAGCCTCCAGACGTGGGGATTTCAGGGATTCCTCCACTCACCTCTGGCATTTTTGTATTTCACAGGCCGTGGTGGATTTTTCCATTTTCCCCCCATTAATTTGTACAAGCATCTCTGTGATTTCTCATTCTCACACAGGTGCAAACAATCTGGAAAAATCACATTTCTTCTTGTATTCTCACTGATCCTTCCACGTTTTGACCTGAGTGAGACACCCAGACCATTGTCCATTATTTAGTGATTCCCACTGCTGTGGAAACCCCTCCTTGCAGCTGCAGCAGAAATGATGAGCACTGAAGCCCCGCAGCTCCTCTTTCTCCACGGAGGGCCCTGCAGCTGGGTTAGCCCAGAGAACAGAAATTCCAGCTGACGTGGCTGCAGCTTGGTCCCAAAATAGGTTTACAGAGCTCCCCCCTGGCCTGAAACAGCTTTTTCCTGGAAAAAAAAATGGTCTTGGATTGAGAGGTCCCTGCGCTGCAGGATGTGGCACAGATCCCAGAGCAAGGGGCTGGAGGGAACCAACCTCTTCCAAACCCCCTTCCCCAGAATCATTCAGGCTGGAAAACACCTCCAGGGTGATGAAGTCCAACCTGTGAGTGCCCACCACCTCCAGCAGAGCACGAGTGCCACGTGGTTGGCTCGTGATTTTAGCGGACATCCTTAGCTCTGGAAAACGCCCTGCTCTGGTGGGGATGAAAAACACCAGTCGCTTGGTTTTTAAAATTTGAATAGTTTAATAATAATAAAATGGTTATAAAAATAGTAGTATAATTAGGGTAATAAAAATTTAGAGTTAGGACAATTATAAGATAATAAAAAGTAAATAATTTCAGATGTCTGGATGTTTTTGGGCACTGAACTGCCAAAAACAAGCATTGGGAACAAAGGAATAACCCTTAAAAGCAGCAGCCTGTTGCATATTCATATATCTCATACATGATGCATAAATTCCTTGCGAATTAAGAATGTTTCTGGTTTTTGTCAACTTCTTCACCTTAATCCTGGTCGTTCCATAAAGACAGAGAAGGTGCAAGAATGTTTGTCTATTCCAACAAGGAGGCTGTAACTCTTTATGTGCCCTGTCGCTGTTATCTCTGTTTGAAGAGTTTCTTGATTATCTCATCTCTTTCTTGAGCTAGTTAAAAAGTATCTTACATAGCAGAGTTTCTATTTTAACATTGTGTTAACCTAAAAATACATTTAACGCACTGCTTAAGAGAATTAATACAGCCTAACTTTCTAACATTGCACATATAATATTCATGGTAATATTTGCAAAAAGCCAATCATAAAGTGTGCATTTTTCACAGTGGGCATTGCAAACTCTGTGTCCTTCTCATGTTAAATTTTTTTTCAGTTTCCCACCTCACCTGCAATCCCCACTGCACACAACCTTGCACTGAAGCTGTTCTGCACCTGCAAGGCAGGTGAGGTGCCAAGATCACGAATGACAGAACAATTTGACCCCAAAAAACCACACTTAACTCCTTGGTGGAGGTGCAGAGCACCGAGGTGTCCCACCTCCGTGTCAGAATTCAGGGAGTTCTCCTGCCACAATCCTCCTACCCCTGTCCCTCCCCAGCTGTCACAGCTGGTGCTGGGCAGTCCCCAGGCAGCTGTGCCCAGCCCGTTGTTCCCCCTGCAGACAAGGGATGTTTGCAGATGGGTTTGAATTCCCCCAGCAGCACTGGATGCAGTCGTGCCAGGTTTTTAGCTGATTGTAATGGACACGAGATAATTCACACGTTACAAAGCTCGGCTTACAATGAAGAATGATTGTTTTTTAGCCTGATAAGGAAGGGTTTGAGAAACAGCCATTTCTTTTTTGTGAAGCTCAGACATTCAAAGCCATTCACAAAATGGCTACAAATAAGAAGGCAGCAGCATCAGATGAAAGAAAATGATCTGGGGAGGAAACTCATACTGGCCATGTGTGTTTTTCCACTTTTTTTTTTCCCTTTTTTTTTCTTTTTGGCAGCAGGACATGAGACACTGCTTGGAGCATCTCCCTGCCACTAGAAGCAAAGTCAAGACGAATCTCAGTCCGTGGGCTCGGTTTGTGTGCAGATCTTGCTGCCAGACTCAGCAAAGCACGGCAGAACAGAGCCAAATGTCCACCCCCAGCTGTTCCAAACGCTGCTCAGAGCATCTCCTGCTGCTGGGAGCAAAGTCAGCCCTAATGCCAGCCTGCGGACACAGCTCCTTCACAAACACAAACCAGGCTGAACATCCGACCCAAACTGCTCCCCAAAACCTCTCCCAGCCAGCACAGAAGGGGAAAGCGCTGCCACAGCAGTGCTCAGACCCAGGCTGCAGAGGGGATGTGGCGCTTCCCAACACGGGGCATTTTTTTTTTTGGTCATTTTGAGTGGATTCCAACTCCTCCCACCCAGCAGTGTCGCCTCACCTGAGCAGAGAGGGATGTCAGCAGGAACCACCCTCTCCCTGGGGCTGGCTGGTCACTAAGAGAAGACATTTATTTATAGGTGGTGAAAAAAAACAAAACAGAAAAATGACTCAGAAAGCACCTCTAGAAAGATTCTGCAAGACGAGTGTCAGGAAAATTCATCTACAAACACCAGAGGCTGATGTCCAAAAAGGAGACAGAGGAATCCTGTAACTTCATTCCAATAAAGGGAGAGGCCATGGGGCATCCCCCTGGGGTCTCTCTGATTTTTGGAGGACTCAGTCTCCTTTCTATCCCAATTTCCTTCTCTCTTCCCCATTGGCTGAGGTACTTGAGAGGTTCAGACTTACCAGAAAACCCAATACCAATGATTCTCCTCTAATGTATAACCCTCCCTTTTAATTTTTAATTCCTATGGGATTTAGGGGTTTTCCACATTGTTTCTTTAATCTTTCAATGTCCAATTTCATTTAGCAGCAAACCTACAGTTTACTTGTAAAAGCAAATATCTTTTCCCATTCATCAATCAGTGCAATCCTTTGTATTGTGTGTGGTTTTTTTTTGTTTTTTTTTTTTTTTTATTTCTCAGTGCTGGTTTTCTCTACCAGCTTGTTTGTAAAGACAAATCCCTCATTGCTCTCCCAGGGTCAGCACAATTACCCTGAGCTGGAGAGGTTCTGTGCCCCAGGCTGTGAGAGGGGCAGAGTATCCCTGCACCACCCAGGGATGGAGGCACCCAGCCAAGCGTGGGCCCAAACACACAATTTAAAGCACAAACGTTAAGAATTTTAATTTAATTTAAAGCTGTAGCCCCAAAAGCTCACACTGGCATGACAGAAAATGCCACCTCACCACTAATTAATTCAGTTCTGCAGAGCTTTCCAAGAGCCTCACATAAAAGGTTCCAAACAAATGCGAGGCACTGTTAAGGAAACGCTCGGTCTTTTTAACAAATTAATTAATTTGTGGTGTTTCCTTGCTGACAAGCATTATCTAATGGAAGTGAAAGCACTGGATCAAACAGACATATCCCATTCCACAGCCAATCCAAGGAGAGAGAGTGACAGGGAAGTGTCTTGAGGGTTCAGCAGGGGAGCACCAAACAAACAGCAACCACATATGTCTCATTTCATTTAATATCTGCTATCTGCGTGTGAATAAACATTTCATATCACACCTTTTGATGGCTGCCACAACAATATCTCAAAGAGAGAGCTCCTTCTTCACAGGGAAGGGAAGTTGCTCTTGTGTGAGAAGACAGAGATGAAAGACAGCTTTGCAACGTAGCTGCAGCACAGCCCCAGACCTTTTGAACCGCTAGGATTTATATGTCATTAAATAATTAACTCAATGATGCATGAGAGAGAGTGATGTAAAAGACCTCAATTAATTGCTTTCATTGCAGCAGGCACCAGGTCCTCGTGATGAGATATAAGCAGGGTGAACTTTGTTTCGGAGATTGCCTTTTGAATGCAGTCATAAAAAAGGTGACAAATGGCTCTTTCGGATGCCACTTGTGTTTGCTGGAATGTTTTTTTTTGTGTGTTGTGGTGTCTTTGCCTTAAATTAACTGACATAATCAGATGCCAGGCTCAGCCCTGCCCTTGTGCCACTGGCTTTGTGCTGTTCTCTCTCCTCACGAATTCCAGGGACAGTGAGAGGCAAAGTAAGGCCTGTGTGAACTATGGATTTTTAATTAATTTATCTGCTGCCTTTTATCTTTCAGTATTCACAGGCTGGTATAAGCAATTTGGTTTAAACTGCCTGCTGCATTCTGCCACCTCTCTTGGGATTATCCTGTAGTCTAATAGGATATAATTCCTGATTGTGTCAAACTCTCAGCACTTTATTTAATCCCGCTAGTTTTTTTTTCAGACTTTTCTGTGTCACCCTTAAACCCTTTCCTATCCTGCTGCTCACAGCCTCTGACAGACTTTTCCTGCAGATTTTGGAAGGAGGAAATACAAGTCTAACCTTAGATTTAATCCCACTACACTAAATTAAATAGTTGGGTTAGGAACTGGAGTAGAAACAGGATAGACCACAACCTACACACTGATCTGAACCCTGGCAAGCCTCAGGGCAGCTCCAGGCTCGGATTTCATCTGAATTTAGAGTAGGGCTCTGTTTGTTCTTCCAACCTGTTGCGTTTTAAATGAGGGGGGTGAGAACTGCTATTGGGGGAAAAAGCCAGTGGTGGAATACCACTAATTTAGGATTCTGGTAAAAAGTCAGCAGTCAGAAGGGGACATTTTCAATCCCATCTTTACCAGGGGTGGAAATGAAGTCACTTACAGGCTGGATTTGTGTGCCATTGCCCACGCTGTGGTGACATAACCTACACTTAACCTCGGAGGAAGATTGGGATGATATGATCCAGATGGGGCCATTTCAGCCAGGTTGTTGCTTCAATATTTAAAAGGTAAAAAAAAAAAAAAAAGAAAAAAAAAAGAAAAATGGAGAGAGGACTAATTTGGTGCCATCTGCTCAGGCTGAGGTGAGAAAAATTCTGCCAGGCTTTCATGTTCACCTCTGTCCGTTGGGTTCACATGGGGATCCATTCCCACTTAATTACACTCTGTCACCTTGGCTGTGGGCACACAGGGGCTGGAGAGAGAAGTGCTGGCTGCCCTCAGCAGAGGGCCCAGCGTGGCCAGCAGGAGCCCAGGGGTGGCCAGTGCTGAACGAGTCTCCCTGCCCTGATCCAGCAGCTCCTGCCCAGGGCACCAGGCTGTGCAGGCTGGGGCACACTGGATGTGCAAACTGGTACCGTAGGATTTCAGATTTTCTATTTCCCATCTATTTGTAACCTGCAGTTCTTTAGTGTAGAATTCCAAACTCCATATCCAGTGTGAGCTGCTGCTTCCCCACTTTGGACAGACACAACAATTCCTCTCCAGGCCTGGCAGTCAAGGACACCTCACTGCCTCAGGCCAGAGATGGAAACAAAAGTGAGTTGGGGGAGCAAACTTGGGGTAAATGACTTCATTATCTGAAGCTGTTAATTGTCAGAATCACCCCCAAAATGCAAATGAACCAAACTTATAAAAGTGTGAAAACCCATGACCAGTTGTCCTTTTTTGTCTGCCCTAAATGTACCTGAAGGCCCTTCAATAAACAGAACTGCTTTTTATTATCTTAATTTTGTTTTTAGGTATGCCCAAAAAGGCATCAAACCAAAAAGTTCCCCATTTTTTTTTTTTGTGGGGAAGCCCAGCCTGGGCTGGGCTGTTTCTGCTGGGGATGGGGCATAGGAAGGGAGAGGGGAAAAGCTGATCCTGCAGGATTTTTGCACAGAAAAAGGGAGACACCAGCGTCAGCCTGGAGGTGGCTGTGACCAGGTCATCTCGTGAGCTGGGCAGGACAATTGCAGAGCTGGATGTCACCTGAGCTGGGAGGCTGTGATGGCAGCAGGAAAGGACAGATCACCTACTGATTTTTCAGAGGTTTTAAAAAAAACTTTCCTTCACAGCATCTTTTTTCCCAACTCCACAGAACGAGGCAGATCCTGACTCTCCAGGATGTGGGAATGGCCAAGCAGAGTTATTCCCTCACCCTGGCTCTGCTCAGAGGGAGCACTGACAGCTCAGAGTGAGGAACTCTCCCAGTCTGTGCTCACTTCCAGTCTGTGCTACTCACAAAGGCAAAAATCACCTTGATCACGACAGTGAGAGAAAAAGGTGCAGCTAATGAGCTCTTAATTGGGTGGGACTGGCACTCAGACCCTGCTCCAGGCTTTGGAAACCAAAAGGAACGGACTTCCCATGCAGCCAGTGACATCAGCTCTGGTCTTCACACGCTGCCTGGAATGAGCTTCATTAATGTTTTCCTTGGTATAATCCATCATCCCTTCAACAATGCATTTCTGACAGTTAATTAGACTCCACAGAGTGGAATAAGTAGGGCCGTGTTTGGAATTATAATCCAGTCCTGAAAACCAGATCATATGAGGCATATCAGCAGCCCAGGCTCTTGGATGTCTTAAGGAGTTTTTATTCCAAAAGCTTGGTAAACTCTGCTTAGCAAAATCTGCAGCATATTTGCCAATGGATTCATTTCAGAGGAGTCAGGAATCTCTGTTCATTAGCAACACCCCAAATAAATGAATCCATACATAAATAAATTCAGCCTTTCTGAATGAAGGTGAGGCCTGAGTGTCATTACATGCTCCAGGTGACACTCAGGCCATGAGAGATGGAATCCCTGTCAAATTTCCTGCTGGTTTCAGTGGGGTTGGACATGGGATATTGTAAATGCAGGTGATCCTGGTGGGAAGAAATTATTATGTTTGACTCCAGTTCAGAAGGCTGAATGATTTCTTTATTAGAACAATACTACGAAACATTAATATACTATTTAAAGGAGATAGTAAAATTACAAACCTGCTTTTTGTAAATTCTAAATCTAACTCCCAACTCGTGACCCTCTCTGAGAGCCCAGCCCCAGGTGGGTTGGATTGGCCACCAGGCTCAAACAATCCTCACCAGAATCCAGCCAAGCCATCACCCCAGGAAAACAATTCTCCACACACATTCCACATGGGAAAAACAAGGAGCAGTAATAGAAATTGTTTTCTCTGTCTTTCCTCTGTGCTGCTCTATGAAAAAATCCTGAAAGAGAGAAGAATGTGCCTGCCACAATGGGAAGTCAGACTGTATTAGAGGATGGAAAATTCTGCAGTAAGGACCTGTTTCATCTGTTTTACCTGGGGATGTTTGTGTTTTTTTGGAATGGTGCTGTTATTTACTGGGTATTCAGAGCAAACCCAGGAACTTGGGAGTTCTCAATGATTACACTGAATAATAATCCTGAGACTGGGTTCACAATACTGGAGACTTGCCTGGCTTAGGGAATCCTGAGCCAGGAGAGCTGCAGGGGATGCCCAGCAAGGGATGGAGTGCTGAAGAGGAGGACAGAGCTGCCTCCGTGATGAATGGCACCAGGCAGCTGAGATGTTTCTCCAGAAGGTGCCCACTTGCTTCAGACATGCACCAGTGCTGTCACCTCGAGGCCCTGGGCACAGGCAGCCTGCGGTGACAGCTGGCAGTGCCACCAAGTGTGACAGGCAGAGCAGCAAGTTTAAACAGAGCCTGGGCCACACCTGGCATCCTCTCCCTCTGTCTTAATTGGTTTTTAATTTACTGCTTATCTAGGCAGTGTTTGAGAGATGTTCCAGACCTCTCTGGCTGAAAATTTTCCCTTGAATGTTGCTGTGAATCTTTGGTTGGAAAGCTCCTACAGCCATCTGGAAATTTCCTTGGGAAAAGGAGAGCCAGTGCCTTCAGCTTCTCCCCCAGCCTCCACAAATCCTTTGTGCAGGGCAGAGCCCAGGAGAGAGACAGAAAATCCTGGTTTTGTTATTTATTTCTTTTCATTCTTATCTTTTTGTCTTATTAATATTTATCTTATTATCCTATTCTTATCTTTTTTCTTATATTTTTATTTATTTTATTCATACCACAGCAGCTGCCAAGGACAAGGCTCCTGCTCCCAGTGTGGATTTAAGTCTCTGTGAGAGTTTGGGCAGCTAAACGAGGGCTCCCCCAGACCAGTTGCCTGAGGATCAGCTGTGCACTGCCTGTGTGTGGGTCAGGAAGAACACGATTTTAAACTCAGGTCAAATCTGCTCCCCCCAGGCAGCGCTGTGAGTGCAGCCACAGCTGACAGAGAGACAATTTTCTGGGCACTAAGCCTGCTCCTGATGTCCCCCAGGTGTCAGGTAAATGAGCTGTCCTGGTGAAGCACAGCCTCCCCTCCTGGGTTTGTTTAGAGCCAAGGGCAGCAGCCACCCCCAGCAGCTGCTGTTGGTTTTCTGCAAAACGCTCCCCAAAAGCAATCAGAGAACAAGGGGAGGGTGTGCAGGGGTGATGGAGCCTGGGCAAAGGGCAAAACCCCCTGCTTGAGAAAGGAAAACCCACAAAGCAGAAAAAAGGGCACAATTTATAATTTGTTACAACTGATCCGCTGGCCAATTTCCACACCCCCTTGTTGCAGGCACATCCTTCTCTCTTTCAGGATTTTTCATAGAGAAGCACAGAGGGAAAAAAGAGAAAACAATTTCTATTTCTGCTCCTTGTTTTTCCCATGTGGAATGTGTTTAGAGAATTGTTTCCCTGGGGTGATGGCTTGGTTGGATTCTGGTGAGGATTGTTTGAGCCTGGTGGCCAATCCAGCCCACCTGGGGCTGGGCTCTCAGAGAGGGTCACGAGTTGGGAGTTAGATTTAGAATTTAGAAAAAGCAGGTTTGTAGTTTTAGTATCTCCTTTAAATAGTATATTAATGTATTACAGTATAGTTACAATGAAGAAACCATTCAGCCTTCTGAACTGGAGTCAGACATCAGCATTTCTTCCCACTGGGTTCACCTGCATTTACAATATCCCCTTATCACCAGGAAGCCAACAGGAATTTGAGTTCTGCTTTTAGATTTATTTCTTTTTACATATTAGAAAATACATTAAAACTTTTTTTTGTAATACCAACACAGAAGCTGATTCCAAGTGTCTGAATAAACTGAGCTATTTATTATTATTATTGTTATTATTGTTATTGTTATTATAGCTGTTAATTTCTGAGGTTTATAGGGTGTTTTTTAGGGAGAAATTTGGTTTAGATATTTTATTTTTTAGTGGGATTGATAATGAATTGTGAAAGATTTGGAGAGATATTTTGTGGTATTGGTTAATTGTTTATTGGTAAATTGATTAAGTAGGTTGGGAATTTTTTTTTTTAAATTTGAATAAATTAAGTAAGTGGTACTTAAGTTTGATGTATTGGTTAAGGTTATTTAAATGTTGGTTTTGATGTTTTATTTTTAATTTATGTAGGGAACATTAAATGAGGCTGCACCCTGAACTTTGAATCCATTTTATATTTTTAATCTTATTATGCTCAACTTGTATATATTTTTATAGCAATGCAAGCTGGAGTGAAAAAAAAAGTGAGAATTGGAGCAGAAGATTGGGCACACAGCTCCCAATGCTCCTGATTATCTCCTCATTGATTATTTTGGGTGTAAATTGCATTGATTATGGTAATGAGGAGGTGCCAAGCTCAGGGACAGCAGGGGAATGTCTGAGTGGTGGCTGCTGGAATTCACAGGGTCGGGAAGGGCTGCACTGAACATCCCAGCACATCTGGAGCACCAACAGGGTCTGGGATTTTCGCATGTGGGGGAGCAGAGCGGACCTGCTCTGCCCCAGGAGTGATGTGAGGAAGCCTCTGCCAGAGGCAGGGCTGAGCCCAGCTGCTCCAGCAGCTCTGACAGACCCAGCTGGGCTTTCACAGCTCCCTGCCAAGGCCAGTGACACTCAGATCAGGATGGAAATGGGGCTGGGTATTCTGCTCCTCTCTGTGGGGAAGTTCTCTGCTGTTCATTGGGCAGTTTTATCTTTATCTCCCCACAGCCAATCCTCCCTCCAGGAGATCTCTTTGGTTAATGGGCGATTAATTATTAATTATCTTCTGTTCATGGCCAGTGAGTGTCCCTGCACGGCTGAGAAAATTCCATCATCCATGGGGAAATGCTCTGCCCAGGGGAGGAGCCGAGCATTCCTACCTGGATACAATCTGAGATTTTGGGACACCACAGCAGCCTTTGCCCCCTGCATTCCCAGAGGAGCAGCTTTCTGCCCCCTGCATTCCCAGAGGAGCAGCTTTCTTCCCCCTGCATTC
>QUSF01000045.1:508257-522978 GCA_003676055.1 Chloebia gouldiae | reverse complement strand
TTTTTTTTTTTTTTAATGTAGATGGGTTTAGACCTCTGACTGACAGAGCAGGGTCCGAGATGTGATAAACCTGCAGGACGGTGGAGAAAAGGCATCTCCAGCATCTCCCCGGCCCTCGGAGCTCCCCCTGCAGATGACGGAGGAGCCAGGCTCTTTGTGCATTGCATTTTTCAATATGGCAATATTTACAAAAATGTGAAATTCCCCAGTGGCCAAGTGCACAGAGGCACACGGGCTGGGAGGACAAAAGGCAGCTGGAGCCCTGTGCACACTCATCTTTCACTGGGGCATGTTCAGTGAGCACAACAGCTCCTCAGAGACCCCTCCTCACCCACTCGGCAGCAGCACCTCACCCTGAGGGTGTGAGCACTTGGGAGTGCATAGAATAAAATAGCGGGGGAAGGGAGTGAGGAAAGAGCAGCACATTTATGACGGAGACAGGTAAATAATTGCTTTTTAAAATGCATCATTTACTGTGGGATTCACTACTAGATAAAATAGAGGTCTAGGGGATTTTGAAGGAAACTGATGTAAATGCTGAGTGTGGCCTAAGCTACTGTAAAAGGTGAAGGATTAGAGGGAATCACACAGAATTCACAGAATTTAGAGAAACACAGAATCACCAGCTTGGAAAAGACCTTCAGGATCATTGAGTCCAACCCAGCCCCAACACCTCAACCAAACCCTGGCACCCAGTGCCACATCCAGGCTTGTTTTAAACACACCCAGGGATGGGGACTCCACCACCTCCCCGGGCAGCCATTCCAGAAAAGGAGTTTTTTTCTGTAAAAAACTTTTTCCTAAAATCCAGCCTGTATTTCCCTTGGTGCAGCTTGAGGCTGTGTCCTGTCATTCTGTCAGTTCCTGGAGAAAGAGCCCAACCCCACCTGAGCACAGGCACCTTTCAGGGAGTTCAGAGAGTGACAAGGTCACCTCTGAGTCTCCTTTTCTCCAGGCTGAGCACCCCCAGTTCCCTCAGCTGTTCCTCACAGGGTTTGTGTTCCCAGCCCCTCAGCCTTGGAGAAGACCCTGGACCCTCTTTCCAGGCACTGAGGTAGGACTGAGACCCTTGCAATGGGTTTGGACCCTGCTGCTCCTGTGCCCGGCAGGGAGGGGCTAATGTGGAACTCAATTAGCACTCAAGGACCAGTTAGGGCTGGGTTCAAGAGCTCCTGCTGCTCCTCTGGTTGCCAGGGGCCTCCTGACCCTGCCATGGGACACAGCCAGTGTCACCTCAGGCAGTGTCACCTCCCACCATGGGGGAGCAGGGATGTCCCCCCAGCCAGGCTGCAGCAGGAGGGCTGGGGACACACAGGATGGGGCTGGATCCCTCCAGGATTTCCCTCCAGGAAATGTCCAGCAGGACATTTCAGGATTTCCAGGATTTCCTGGATTTCCCTCCAGGAAATGTCCAGCACACTTCAGGCTGCTCAGAACTCCCAATTATTTTATTCACCCATCTCTCCTCCTCCACATTCCGAACCTACAAGAAAAGGAGAGAAAGAATCAGGGAATATCCTGAGCTGGGAGGGATCACTGAGCCAGCTCCTGGCCCTGCACAGACACCCCAAATCCCACCCTGGGCATCCCTGGCAGTGCTGTCCAACCCCTCCTGCAGCTCTGGCAGCCTTGGGCTGTGCCCATTCCCTGGGGAGTCTGGGCAGTGCCAGCAGCCTCTGACAGCAAAAGCCAAAAGCCCTTGCAAGAGCATTAAGATAGGCAGACAAAAAAAGCAGCTCTTTATCAGAAACTCCCAGCTGTGCCCATAGTTCTGGGCTACGGGCACCCCTGATATCGGATTTCTGCAATTTTTATAAGGTTAACAAATTAGCATCTCTAACAAACCATGGCCAATTAGAAGAGCAGTTGATTAGGTTTTTTTTTTTCACCCTGGGTACTGCACCATTAGAGTTGGTCCAGGGCTTCTTTGCCCCATTTCTTGTTGTGTCTTCTTAGATTCTGATTGGGAAACAAAATGTTCTGCTTGAAAATAAGACCAAGCAGTATTTCAGGAATGTGTTAGAAGGTTCACTTATTACTCTAAAATCCAAGAGAAAGGGTAGGAAGAATACCAGGAGCTGTATGAAAACCTATTAATAGTCTACAAAACTACAAATATGGGAAAATGTATAAAAGCTGAATTTTTTAGGCACTGGGGGAAGAACCTTCTCTTAATATCCATCCTGACCTGCCCCTGACACAGCTGCAGCCACTCTCTCAATTATCCAACAGAATGGTCATGGCACAAACCAGCACAAAGTTCTGGAGCAAAGGAACAGAATAAAAACAGCCCCAGTTCCTTGCTATTTTATTTTAATTGTAGAAAACCAGGAGGGGAAAAAAAAGTGCACTGTGATAATCAGATTATTTGTCTTTTCAGATCTTTTTTTTCAGCCAGCAAGCAAATAATTAGACCTTTGCACAGAAGCAGTAGAGGAAATGATATATCCCTGTCCTGCTTGGGTGAATAAAATGTGCCCTGAAATAGCTGCAGTCTCACAGCCATGGCTCATGGATATCAGGAGTACTGGTCAGGGTTAAATCTGTCTTTCTTTTCAATTATTTTTTCGTAAATTAAAGCCAAATGACAATAAATCATGCTATAAAAATTAAAATGTCATTTGCTTTTATCAGAACTAAAATTAAGCTGTACACACACTGCAGATATAACAAAGGGGAAGAGGGAAAGGGAAAAAAGGATGATAATGGATTTTTCATATACTTCAGTGCAGTTGAGATGAGTCACGAGGTCTGCATCTGGAACTGGGTCACAGGACTTTTTTCAGACTCGATGTTCTGGTCTAGACAATTAAAAATTAGCCCAAACTGAGGCTTCTTAGAGGCTCCTCACCCTGAGGAAAGGCAGGACAAACTCGCCTCCCCTGCTCCCAGCTCTGTGAGGAATTTCACAATCTGCTTGCACTTACATACTGATAAAATTTGGTGCAGTGATAAAAATGGAATTAAAAAGACTGAACTCCTTCCTTCCTTCTTCCCTTCCCTTCCCTTCCCTTCCCTTCCCTTCCCTTCCCTTCCCTTCCCTTTTTTTTTCTCCCTCCCTCCTCCTTTTCCTTCCTCTTTTTGATCTTCCCACACCTTTCCCCTCCAGGCCAGGCTGACGTTGGTGGCACTGATGTGGGGACAGGTGACTGGGGAGCGTTGACAACCAACCCACACAATTCTTCTGCACCAAACTTAACAAACCAGACCACAAATCCTGGCCTCGTGACAGCCTTACCAAGCCCAGAAGAGCACCTGGGCTTAGTCCAGGGCCAGAGCACCACAAGGCTGCCGTGGCAGGGTCTCTGCAGTGTAAATATTGAATATCCCCTCCAAAAGCAGTGCCAGGCAATGTCCAGCACACTTCAGGCTGCTCAGAACTCCCAATTATTTTATTCACCCACCTCTCCTCCTCCCACATTCCGAGCCTACAAGAAAAGGAGCTATTTCAACCCTAAAGAGGGCGTGCAATGGCATTTATGCTTTCCCAGGGCATTAAGGTGGAATGAAGGAACATCCCGTTGCCTGAAGGAGGTGGTGTAGTCAGGGAGAGGAAACAGGGACAACAAATTGCGTCTGCAGGCTCCAAAGTGGGCAGAGATGTGGCTGCTCATTATCCCAGCACAGCTGAGCTGCCTGAATCCTCTGCCTGGCTCTGCCCTGCACAGCAATATCAGCAGAAAGAATGATGAAAACATAATGGGAAAGCAATGAAATATGACCAAAGTCTTGTAATGATGAAATATAATGACTCGTAATGAAGCAGAAGTGGGAGAAAAAATAAGCTCAATTCTTGTGAAACACAAATAAGAGACAGGAAGGGGGGAGTGAGGGAGAGGAGAAAGGAAGCAGCAGCTGGAAATGACTTTTAACTTTTCCACTTAATGTTTTAAAACCAAAAAGCAATTACTGCCAGGCTGGCATTGCCTTTCTGCACATTAATTTCCTATTATGAATAAAATTAATGAGTTTAGCAATCTCCTGGTCCTCACAGAGTTGTGCTCTCCATTATTGGTGTTAATAATCCGCCAGGGACTCTGACTCCAAAACTCACTGCCACGGCCTGCTTTTGTGAAGCTGAAAAAAAGAAAACAGAGATAAGGTGAGGATGGAGATTCCAAGAAATGGAAATTGATAAGGGGCCTAGGCAGAGTGAAGAGTGAAGGTCATTCTTTATTCACTGATCCCTGTGGTTACAACCAGCAGGACCTGATGGGGGGAATTCTTGTACTTTTGTCCCAGTGGAAATCAGGAACCAAAGTCAAATCATCCCAAATCTTGCCTGGCAGATTTAGAACTCAACAGCTCAGCTTGAGCCCTACTCCCAACCTTTCCTGCCCCAGGCTTCTTGGCAGATGAAGCTCTCACCTCCTGGCACACCATGGAGCTGTAGCCTCACCAAAGGTGGTTTCTTGCCTACTAAGGCATGACTCCAAGCTGCCATCAGCTTTTCCACCTCCATTTGTGCTCCTAACCTTCACCAAAGGCTGCAGAGTTCCAAGAACAGAGTCCCTGGAGCAGCAATCACTGCCTGGGAATGCAGGAAGCTGGGAGGGGACACAGCTGACCTGGCTGAACGATGGGGAGCACTGAAGGAATTCCTTGCTCTGCTTTGCTTTATTGAACTGTTTTTATCTCAACCAGCGGGATTTTTACCCTCAGATTCTCCCCGCTGGGTGGGCTCTGTGCTCCCAGCCTAACCCACAGCAGAAGGTGGCTTCACCCCATCACGAGGCCATTGCTGTGAGCAAAATCAGCTCATCCCAGCCAGAGCACAGCAGATTGCTCCTGGAGAGCAGCCCCTGGTGTACTTCACTCCCAGATGGCAGCAATGATGTGTTTGCTGTGCCCAGAGCACCCATGGGAGACATTCCTGCCCCAGCCAGGGTCTCTGGACAGGCACAGGGTACAGGGCTGGAGCACTCAAACCTACAAACGTGCTCAGCAGGGTGGGGGCTTTGCATCACACATCTGGGGAGCAGCTCACTATATTACATTAATATACTATTTAAAGGGATAATATCCTGTTCTACATACTTCTTACCTATCTAACTCAAACTTGTGACTCTGCTGAGAGCCTGAGCCACAGCTGGATCCCTTTGGTCACTGACCCCAAACAACCTTGCAGCTCACTGCTGCAAGTCCTCTGTGCAATAGGATTCCACCTGCAGCCTCCTCTCCAAATCTTGGGCAGGATGAAGATCTGAACAGCCTGTCTGGCTGTGTGGTTGAACAAGGACTGGGCTTTCTAAATATCCTCAGAACAAGGCTTTTAACCCAATTTTAATGTTAGCAGCACGACACTGTCCTTAAATCCCATGTCCTCACCACGGAGATGTTTACCTCTGTGAAGTGAACAAGCACAGCACAGATCCTTCATGGATCACAGCACAGAAACACATTTTCTTTACAATCCCTTCTGGGCAGAGGACTCCTGATATAAAAACCCCGAGTTCACCAGGCAGTGGCAGGTTTAAGTCACCTCCGTTGTCCTCTCAGCACATTAGCATTTAGAACCTACAATAAAGAGGCTGAGAGGGCAACTTTATTAAAAACATATTTTACATTTGTTTCAGGTCTTGATATTGCACTTTTTGCACAGATTTAAACACCACTGATGCTCTCAAACAGTTTTTTTTTTTTCCCCCAAATTGTCTTCTTCCCTCAGGTCTGTTATTTCCCAATGGTATGGAAATTTCACAGCCTCCCAGATGCCAGACTTCCAAATGTCACCTTCTCCAAGCTGGAGAAAACCAGGTCCCAACGCTGAATAAATCCAGATTGGCACTGACTGGTAGCAGTGGGATAATGGCATGAGCTAAGTTTGCTGAGGACTGATCCCAGTGTGAACAGAGAGGTCTCTACAGCCAGAAATTCCCACTCCACTCCAATTATTTTTGCTGGAAATGGGAGCAATTTCTCAGCTGCAGAGCCCAGAGTGGGAGGTTTGAAGCATCCTGGTGGTCCAAGGTGAGGAGTGAGCATTTGTTCCCCTCCTGCAGAGGGTTTCAGCTGCCACGCCACCACTTTTCATCAGCTCTGATCTGTTCATGAAAGCGTTTAAAGCTCACAAAGCCTGAATTTCCAAGGACAGGTCTGCTGGAAAATGTCTTTTCCTCCACCCCTGGGAAGCAGAGTGCTCAAACAGGAGGCAAGATGAGAGTTGGGTCTCATCCATGGAAAATCACAATTCAAATCCCAGTGACCAGGAATGCTCTACTTTGCCCAGATAAACATTCCAGGGAGGATTCCAGGACATCCCAGCTGCTGCACAGGGTGGATCATGCCAGGGGCTGTAGCTCCCTCTGGTATTGCTGCTCCTCCTTTAGAGTCCCTCTGCAAAGAACCAACAGACAGCAAAAAAAAAAAAAATTATTGCACCAAAATATCCATTTAAAGCTTCGGCTGCACAGAGGAAACAAAAGTGAAAATAAGTGGGGAGAGGAGTAAGGAAGCCTCCCATCAGCAGCACACTCCTGTTCTTTTCCATTTCCAGAGGTCAAATGCTACTTTTATTCCTGAAAATACCATAAAGTGCCAGCCACAAGAAGCTTTTAGTACAGCCTGGGTTTCAGACAGGATGCCAGAATTTGACTTTTCTGCTAGAGAGACATTCAGTATTTAATCCTGTGCAACAAAAGTTTGTCCCAAATGTTCTTGTGCCCTGTGATTCTGGGCTGAATTTCATGGAAATAAGGAATTCAAAGCGATTTGCATGTTTGTCTTTCTTAGGGTCAGCCCAAAAACCTCTAATGATGATAAATTAATACAGAAGATTCTGCTGTGCTCATCAGGGGAGGTTTGAAATGTTGCAAACCAAAGTAAAATTAACTGAATCCCCTAAAAATCATTACCATCCTCGGGAGCTCTCTTTCCACACAACCCAAGTTAAAAGAGAAGAATCCTGTACTCCTGAGGAGACCTGAATTTGGCAAATGGGAATTTCAACTCCAAGGAAAATGTGGAAGGAGTTTTAGTGCCCAGGTGCTGCTCCTGTGAAGGGGCCTGGTGCCTTTTTTTAGGAAAGGAGCCCTGATTTTCTCTCCCTCTGCAGCTTCCTTACACTTGAGGGGCTGAGATTTGGTCTAACTGCAATTTACTGCAATTTTAAACCCTATTACCCCCTCAGCATGGTGCTGTGTAAACCCAAGGCAGGGCTTTTAATTTTCTAGACAAAGGTATTATTTGAGCTCCTTTCACGGCCTAATTATTACTTAGCAAATATCATGTTGTGATGAGCATTTGTGGATAATTCTCAGATAATACCTAATTATATGGTTAATACTCATAATGATGGGAAAGCCTCAAATATTCAGAGTCCAGATTTTTTAGACTGTCTCAGAACTCCTTATATTTCAAAGCACTTGTAAGTTGAGGATTTATGCTGGTTTTTTGGTTTTTTTTTTTACTCTTTCTAGCATGTAAAACAGCTTCTGCTACAATATCTCCCACTGCTCACTGAAATTTGGATTCACAGGTAGGCTTGGACAGCTTTGAACTTCTGAGTGACCTGACATAGCTTTAAACCTGATTAACTCACCAGATAGCCTGAGCCTGGGGATAATTTATGTGGCTGAACAGGTAGACCTTTCAGGGAATGTACTCCCAGGGAAAATGGTCTCTGCTAAATGGACAGCCAGGCTTGACTCCACTGAAATTCCTAATTTTCAAAAGCCCATGATGGCACAGGCAGGGCATGAAGAGAAATGGCTGCTGGGGAGAATTCAGTTCTGTTTCTCCCAGTCCTCGTGGATTTATTCCTGTTCCTGCTGTGGGTGTTCCCTGCAGAACATCCAGGGTGTGGCTGCCCCATCCCTGTGTGTCCAAGGCTGGCTTGGATGGAGCTCTGAGCATCCTGGGCTAGGGGAAGGTGGCCTTGCCCAGGGCAGGGTGCTGGGATTGATCTTTAGGGTGCCTCCCACCCCAAACCAGGCTGGGATTGTGTGAAGAGCTGCACAGAGCCCAGCCCCAAACACAAATGTGTTTCCTGGAGCAGAGCTGAGCTCCTCTGTGACATTCACATTCTCTGGGCAGACAGACAGAATTCTGTCTCTCAGGAGAAGCACAGGGAGAAGAAGAGGAAACAATCTTTATCTCTGCTCCTTGGTTTTCCCCATGTGGAATGTGGTGTGGAGATTGTTCACCTGGGTTGGATTCTGGGGAAGGTTGTTTGGGATCCAGCTGTGGCTCGGGCTCTCATCAGAGAGACATGAGTTAGATAGATAAGTAAAAAATAAGTATGTAGAATAGAATATTATCCCTTTAAATAGTATATTAATGTAATATACTATAGTTTTAATAAAGCAATCCTTCAGCCTTCTGATCTGGAGCAGACATCAGCATTTCTTCCCTGAATCTGGGGTTTGCTGTATTTCTTCCCTGAATCTGGGGTTTGTATTTTTCCTATGCCCCTGCCATGCTGGGCAGCCCCAAATGCAGTTTGGTTTTGTCAGGTAGCAAACAAGCTCTTGCCCTCCTGGGCTGGAATGTGAGTCAGTGCCTCTCCCAGCAGAGCCTGGAGTCACGGTGATGAATTCACTGCTGGCTGCCTGGGTGAATGGCTACATAAATACAGGAGAAATGGTGCCTTGACAAGACAATCAGACACTGCAATCTGGGCAGACAGGGAAACACAGAGATACCTGCAGAAAGCGAGGAGAGACTGTCAGGGCTGCTCTGAACGGAGCAAAACTGCTGACAGGGACCAGCAGCGAGTGCTTAAGGGAGAACAAAAGATGTTCAGAGCAGCCCTGTAGCTCCCTTCAAACCCTGGAACGTGACTGCAGCTAAATCCCTGTGTTTTATCATTATTAGTGAGCCTAATCTGGGGAGCACAAAGAAATGGGCAAGGCCAAAGATGTTTTTGTCACCTCCTGGTGTGGCCTTGTGCAAGTGTCAGGGGATGAAGGGAAAGGGGGAGAATGTGGTTGAAGCACACAGTTTGTGTCTGGAAAGGCTTTGGTTCCACTGGCAGCACCACCTCGGACTCCAGCAAGTGGCTGCCTATCTCTCAGCCTTGATTTACCCCTGGAAAATGAGTTTAACAGACTTCTTCATGAAGTAGTCTCAATTAATTAGCATTTGTAAAACTGCTCTGAGATTCCCAGATGAAAGCCTGGCTTGGAATGGCAAATTGCTAATGATAATTAATAGTTGCTCATGGTCTCTTAACAGAATTTGAAATTATTTTCTGAGGGGGAGTAAGTAGGGATGGAGGCTCTCAAGGCAGAGATCACTAAAAAACCCCAGGACAGCCATACCTTGCTGCCTGCTCCTCCTTCCTTCCTTCCTTCCCAGGATGAACGGGGAGAGCTGTGAGCAGAGGAAGAGGAGGTGATGAAGGCTCCTGGATTCACCACAGGTCCTTGCTGGGGCAGGGGGAGTGAGGCAGGAGGGGATGAGCAGGGCTGTTCCACTTCCCCCTCAAATGGATGCAAAGGCAGCCCTAATTAAACAGATGTTCTTAATAATGCTCTGACAACTGTCCCTGCTTTAATTTGCTTCACAGTAAAGATTAATATAACAACACAACACTGCTTTACAAGGGGAGAAAAAGGAGCTGAGCTAATAAAAGGCAGTAGCTTACACGGTATATTATTGCTTTTCTTTCTGCTTGTCTAGCGAATATTTACCTCCTCGGGGAGCAGTTTTCATATTTATTTGATCTTCCCTCTCAGCTAAAGCTGACTTTGTGGGACATTACAAAGGATTAATGCCAGGGCCAAGGTGCACAGGCATGTCAGGGGTCTCCATGGGGATTCTCCAGCCTCAGGGAAGGTCCTGGTGGTGCTGGAGCCAGCAGAGCTGTGAAACACCAGCAGGGGATGAATTCCAGGCTCACGTAGCAGGAAACTCCTGAAGCAGCACCAGACTGGAGATGGATTTCAGGCTGATCCTTGGACCAAAGCAGGAGGTTTTCCATGCTGGCAGGACAAGTATGTCCTACCAGCACTAAAAATCAGAATTTTTCTGATTCTTAGCACTGATTTCAGGCAACTTCTTTTCATTCTAGTTTTGGAGCTGTGACTCTTTCTGTCCATTGCCTGCAGTGAGCCAGAAGCCCAAATGTCCAAGCAGTAAATGGAAAGAATCATGCAACAGCCTCATAAACTTGAAGGATGTAGCAGGAGCAACCAAGTTAGGACATGCCTGGTCCACACCCTGGCTGGAAAATAGGAGATAGACAACATTATCCCATATGTGTCTGGAACTGGGATAAGATTGGAAAATTTAAGCTGCCTTCATGCAGCTCTAATAAAGTCCAAGGAGTGTGGAGGTGACAGTCTGGTCAGAGAGAGAGAAAGCTAGGTCAGTTTTCCCATGAATTGGTCTGGGAAGATTTAGGGAGCTGGAGAGAAACAATGATAGCCAGATATTAAAACAACCTGCAGGTGGTGTTTGTAGTAAGTTGCTTTCCTCATAAAGAGGGTGTCTTAATTAGCCAGTCATGTGAAATGTGTTGATTAAATGACCAGTCAGGTCCACCAGTGGCAAACCAAGGTATAAAAAGGAATGGGTTCCTAATAAAATTGTTGTTAGCCTTCTGAAAATGTATGGAGTGTGTCACTCTGTGGAATTTCTGACTCAGAGGTGACACAAGGAGTTGGGCAGAGCCTCTGGGACTGAGGAGGGCAGGGTGGACAGAATGCAAGCACCCAGGTCTGCAGTTGTGCAGGTCACCTACAAGAAGAGACTGTCCTAGTGCTCCTGTCCTACAGTTTCAGCTCACTACAGCAAGATCAGAAATCATCACAGCTGGACACAAATTCTCTCTCTGGCACACCCAGAGAGGGAATTCCTGGGAAGGTGTCAGGGCTTCTGTGCTCACACTGAATTCCCAGATGTGCACTGAATTAGCTCAGCATGAGAGCAGCTGGGCTCCTTCCCTCTGTGTGCTGTCAGACTCTCACATCGCCTCTTCTGACCATCCCGACCATGCACTCAAACCCCAGGGGATGTGCAGCACCCAAATCTCCATCCAGCATCACACCCCCACCTCGAGACACAGCGTGACACAGTCCTGGGGCAGGATATTCAATAGAAACTCCCAAGTTGCTCTTCACTTTGATAACAATTCAGAGCAGGCTTGTGAAATATTAAATCATTCTTGGCTGAGTAACATTTGTGTTTGCCCAGTTTGAATTGCACAGCAAGAAGGAAACCAAGCTCTTCCAAGAGGGAGAGCTGCCCCCAGGATCCACAGGTGATTTTAGATCTTTTTTTGTTCAGGGCATTCAAAAAAGAACCTTTCCACAAACAGGAACAGACTGTTCCACTTTCCAAAATAAATTCATGCTTGAATATTCTTCTTTTAATATTCTGTATGGGCCATGAGGAGAGAGAGGGACAGCCCCCCTGGATGAATTATCATCCATATCCAGGTTTTTTGTGAGGGAGCCTGCTTTGGCTGCCCAGTGCCTGCACTGAAGTAGCCTGGAGAGATGATTTGGCTCCTCTGCAATCCTGCCTGTGCTTTTCCACATCAGCTGCTTCCCCAAGCCTCTTCCTGCCTGTGGAGCTCCTCCTGGCAGGTTTTACTCTGGGCACAGCCTGGGGTGGGCTTAGCTTGAGCTTAGCTTAGCCACGGCCATGGGTACAGCTCTGCACCTCCAAACCAGACAGGAGCAGGACGTGGAAGTGTCCGTGTCACAGAGCTTGGCTCCCACCCTTTGTTACCTACTGTTCAACCATTTCATATCTGGGAGCTCCATTTGTTGTGCAATTTGTGGAGCTGTTTATGGTGCAGAAGCCCTCAGACAATAAGCTAAAGGAAAGAGCAGGAGCTGGCAGCTGTATGCATTGCCCTTTGTTGGGATTAATGAGCCTTGTTTGCTTTCTGCCTTTTTCCAGCTCTCTGAAATGTCACACGTCACCCAGAGTGCCTGACCAAAATCACATCATCAACCTCACCCCATATCCACCCCCTAGACCTGGCTGTCTTCATCCTCATCCTGACATTTCACCCCAAAACCCTTTCCACTGCTGGCCCTTGGAATGGAATCTCAAAACATTTTCCATGCTGGGCACTGCAGTTGAACTCAATTTGAGGGGCAATGATCACCAGTACCATGATTAGACCCAGAGCATTGCTGGAGCTGTTATCCCTGCTGGATCAGCAGCACAAAAGCATCCACCACAGTTGGAATTGTGTGCAGGACAGAGCTCTGCAGGCCTCTGCAGCTGTGAGGTTGCCTTGGCCCCTGCTCTCAGACAGGGATAAGGCCTTGTGTGCCTGCTGGAATCACCAGGGATGCACTGATGGATGCTCCAGCCTTGCTCCCATGCTTGGCAATCTCCTCCCACAGCTCCAGGCTCCCTGCACATCCAAAAACTTTTCCCATCACTCCTCACCAGCAGCACTTTCAGTTGTCCCTTTCCAGGGTCTAAACTTGTCCCAGCTGTGATGCCCTGGGCACAGTGAGGAAGAGGAGCTTCAAACAACCATCCTACCCCTATGCTGAGAGCAAGAATCAGTCCAGGACTGCAGGAGCAACTGAATTATTTAATTGCTCCCTAAAACAGGTGGCTGAGGTGGTCTCTGGACAGCAACAACCCAGGCCAGGGCTCATTATTCATGCTCTTGCTAGGGGTGCCAAAGAGGAACTCAGAGGTTAATGACAGAATGTCCATGTCCCTTCCCCTTCCCAGATGATTTTTTCCAGCTCCAAACCTCCCCCTCTCACTGCAGCCGGGCTGAGTCAGAGCCTGCAGGAATCCAAGCCCTTGTGGGGGCTGAATCCCAGCCTCCAAATCCCCAGCACCCAGAGCTCTCAGCCAGCACTGGAACAGAGCTCTGGGTGCTTCACCAGAGCCTCTACGGGTGGGAAGGCCTGAACCAGCTCCTCAGCCCTTTTTTTAGCAACATTTTCATTCCTGTCTGTCTCCAGACAATTGTTCCTCTGTGTGGGCTGGCTCCTTCAAACCTCTCCTGCCCGTGGCCTGCCAGAGGGGTGGCGGCCCTTTAGTGCAGCTCAGCTCAGCTCGTGGGGATCCATCCTGGCAGCCCTCCTGTCCCCAGGGGTGCTCCAGGTGCCCTGAAAGGGAACAGGCAGGAAAGATGGACAGAGACTTTTTACAAGAGTGTTAACAGTGCCTCAGGTTTTACCTTTTCTCTTTTTCACATTCTGTGCTGCTTAGTGTGTGGGTCTGGGCTTCACATGAGGGGATGCTGAGCTCTCTGCACAGAGCAGGGAGACAAAACAATTCCTGCTCCAGCTGGGACCAAGGACAAATGATCCAAACCTCAGCCCAGCAGCACAAACACCGTGGGCTGGAGAGAGAAAAACGAGCAGGGTGGGACTGGAGCTGGAATGGGACAATGAACTCCAAGGTGCCAATGGAGCAGAGCTGATCCCAGGGAGAGCCCCCGGGAGCCCTCGTGCATTTTGGGACCACTTTGGTTCATTTTGGGACCATTTTGGTTCACCTTGGGTGCAGCCCTGGCTGGGCTCTGGTGCTGCCCAAGGTGGATCCATGGAGGAGATCCTTTGAATAAATCCCTGCTTTATTCCTTAGTTCTGTCCAGCTCTGCTCTAGGCCAGCCTGCACAAGGCATCATTACACGACAAGGGAGGATGGTTCAACCTGGCACAGAGAAGGTTTGGATTGGATATTAGGAAAAAATTGTTCCCTGTGAGGGTGGTGAGGCCCTGGCACAGAGAAGGTGTGGCTGCCCCATCCCTGGGAGTGCCCAAGGCCAGTTTGGAGCACCCTGGGATAGTGGAATTTGCCCCTGCCCAGGTGAGTTTTAAGGTCCCTTCCAACCCAAACCAGTCTGGGACTGTGCAGTCACCCCCAGCCTGTGCTTTACATGTGGAATGAAGTTTCACATCATCAGCCTGGGTGAACATTCCAGCAGGGAAAGGGCAAGCACAAACCTGTCCCTCCTCAGGGAGCCTCACAACCAAAGGAAAAACCCTAAAAATACCCAGCCACGTGTTCTAACTCTGCTGAGAGATACTGGTAATGAACAGTCATGTCTCTAAGTTAATCAAGGGCCTCAAAGAGTTTTATAGGGATAAATAAATCCAATTCCTCTAATCCCAGGCAGATCCCCCAGCCACACAGTGCCACACTGGGCTGTTTCTCTGGTACTGTCCACGTGCAAGTCCCTTCCAGCATCTCCAGGTGTGGGATCACAGTGGTCAGTGTGAAATTCACTCAGCATTTTAAACTGAGATGGAGTTGCTGGCGGGTCTACCAGAGTTGTGCAGAGCACTGCTTCCAGCTCAGCATTATTCAATTAGCCCATTTTGCTGATTGCCATCTGGGTCACTGTTGTCAGGGTTACAGCTGGCTCGGCTCTCACCCAGAGATCATATTTGAAAATACACCTGGGGACAGGGGGATATTAAAAAATAACAGACCTTCAGTGTAACACGATTTCCAAACATTCCCACAGCTGCTTGGCTGATCCTGGAGTGAAGTTTAGCTCATTAATTTAGAGCACCTCAAGTAAAGTTAAAATAAAAACGTGTTTTCCGTGATCTCTGCACTGGCAGTGGGTGTGGGAAGCAGAGAGGGGTGGCCTGGACAATTTCACGTGTCTGTAGTGAATTGTACACTAAAATTCACACAAATCTAACAGTTCTGAGGGACTGTGTGTGCCTGTGCAAGGCTGAGTGTGGAAATACCACATCTGCAGGATCTGTGGGTGAGAGAAGGAGAAGGAGAAGAAAGGAAAGGAAAGGAAAGGAAAGGAAAGGAAAGGAAAGGAAAGGA
>QUSF01000045.1:468723-508247 GCA_003676055.1 Chloebia gouldiae | reverse complement strand
AAGGAAAGGAAAGGAAAGGAAAGGAAAGGAAAGGAAAGGAAAGGAAAAGGGAAGAGAGCACAGCTGGAGTGCAGCACAGGCAGGGACACCTTGGAGAGGTGGGTGGGCAGCCAGGGCTGAGCTATTGAGTTGGGAGAAAGGCAACTGCTTTAACAAACACTTAATGGGATGGTGGAAATTGGCCCCTATTTCACTTCCAAGGAGAGATCCAGCCAGGTCCTCAGTGCCCTAGGAGAGAACATCCTTCACTGCCTGCAGAGGCCTGAGCCAAAGACCCTAATTGGAGCTACAGCAGGAATAATAAATGCCAATTAGGTGGCATTTTCCCAAGCATCCAGTGCTGCCTGGCTGTGTTTGGAACCAATTTTCACTACAACTGAACTGGACAAACACAGACCATGTGTGAACTATCCCATCAATTAATTCCTCTTGTGCCCTTCTTCCCTGGCTAGAGAATAGACTAGGCTAGACTAGATTAGACTAGAATAGAATAGAATAGAATAGAATAGAATAGAATAGAATAGAATAGAATAGAATTTCAAACCCCAGACAAAACTGGTCCTGTGCATTTAATCTATGGGGCAGGACAAAATTCCAGCTGATGTGGCAGCCCCATTGTCACTGGGGACCAGTCATACTGAGGAATGGCCCAGCAGCATTCCAGGAGTCAGCAATGCTTCCAGGAGGAATTTCAAGGACATGCCCCTGCAGATGGGTGCTCCAGCTCCTGGGAACCTGTCTGCAAAGGGATAATCCAATTTCCCAACAGCTGTGTGCCACAGAGGCAGCAGAATTCGCTGGGGAATGGCCCAGAGGTTATCCCAGCCTCCCCATGATCTCTCCCTCCTGCACAAAAACTGAAATCACTGAACCCACCGCTGCAAATTCCACCTTGGGTGCAGTGTGAGAGCTCTGTGAGGATGCTGCTCCACGGGCTGAGGTAGGAAGTGGAAGGAGCTGTAACTCCTGCACACCCACGGGGAGCACAGACAGGAGCAACATCAGCCTGCAAACGGGAGCTCACTGGTACTCACACAGCCACGTTGGTATCCGAGGGGTGCCAGGGTGATCCCACCCTCTGTGACCACCCCTGTGCCAGGGACTGACCCTCTGTGACCACCCCTGTGCCAGGGACTGACCCTCTGTGACCATCCCCTGTGCCAGGGACTGATCCCACCCTCTGTGACCACCCCTGTGCCAGGGACTGACCCTCTGTGACCACCCCTGTGCCAGGGACTGATCCCACCCTCTGTGACCACCCCTGTGCCAGGGATGACCCCACCCTCTGTGACCACCCCCTGTGCCAGGGACTGAACCCCCTGTGCCCCCCCCTGTGCCAGGGACTGACCCTCTGTGACCACCCCTGTGCCAGGGACTGATCCCCCCTTCTGTGACCACCCCTGTGCCAGGGATTGACCCTCTGTGACCACCCCCTGTGCCAGGGACCTGATTAGAGGCACTCAATCCATGGCTGCTCCCCTTCCCAGCAGTACAGAAGCATTTGCTGTGAGAAGTCCTGCCCTAAATGCCGAGATCAAACTCAACCTGCTCAGCTCGATCACAGCAGCTCCATTAAAAATCTCTCTCAGGCACCAGTTTTGCCTCTCCCCATCCCCTGTCATGAGCTCATCAGTAAACAGCTAAGCAGCAACTTGATTAAGAATGTGAAAAGAGATTTTCTCCCCTGAAGATTTTGTGCAGAGCTGTTTTAAGCTCCTTCCCACAACAGGTTTTCACAACTTGTTGGTTGAAATCGCTCACACAGAACGCTGTCTATCCAAACACAAGCTGTGCTGCCCAGTCCAATTTCTGTTCCTCCCACTAACACATCCATTTATCTCAGCATTCCAGCATCTTTTCGATGCTTTTAATACCTGGCAAAGATTTATGCAGAGGTGACTCATGGTCAAATATCAACAAGCAATTTAAGAAGCAGCATTTCCAAAGGGATCCTTGGAGGAGGCAGAGATCTCAGTTTATGAGGGTTTGATTTTTAGCCTCTCAATACAGAGCTTTCAAAAGAGAAAAACAGACAATTAGCAGATGCAGAACTGAAAGTGGAATAGCTCAAAAGCTGTTGGAAACACCGAGAACAAATCCCTGTCTCTGTGTGCACAAACATCCTCCAAGGAGGGCACCTCATGCTTTTATTTGGGTTTTTTCACTACTGCTGCCAAAGTCTCTTCACTCCCTTGCTGTTCTGACCATGTATGACTAATGTGCAGAGGTTTGGGAGCCTCCAGGACAGATCCCTGCAGCAAACACTGTCTATCTGACCACAGAATTTAATGAAAACTCGCTGGAACAAAATATTTTTGAGGCAAGAGTTCTAGGGGCTGCTGCTGCCCTGCTAATGATAAAAGAAATCATGTCTATATTGGGTTTTCTGTTCTCCTTTGAAATGTAATCCCGGGGCTGTGTGTAAAGAAGCAATTGTATTTGAAAAAGAGAAATGGGACCGTGTCAGAGCAAGCTTTGAGCAACTCTGGGCAAGGGCAGAGGAGATTTGAGTTGGAGTCTGCAGCAGGGAAAAGGATTGGCAGGGAGAGACAGAAGACAAAAGATGTAGTGGAGAAAGAGGCACTCATGGAATAACTCATGGAATAAGGCAGATGGAGGGATGGAAGTGGAGAACAAAAGAAAATAAATATTACAGAGTTGTCTGCACTCATCTGTGTACAAAATCTATGTATTTACCTACCCACACTTTGTCTTTTCTATCCCCATCTGTCTCTGTGATCAAACCACTTCCCTGTTCTTTCTCCTCTAAAATCCTGTTTTTTCCTTTCTCCATCCTCCTCTCCTTCCAACCTTGCTCTTCCAGTGCCTCTCTGCTTCCAGTGGGAAATTCCTCCCTCCCCTCATCCATGCAATCCATCACAAACCACATTTAGAGCTCTCTGGACACAATGAAATTCCAGTTCCCTGGTACATAAATAATCCCTTTCTGTGTAATCTCAGGATTATTCATTTCAAAGGGAGGGCAGCAAATGTATCGAATTTTTACAAAGGCTGGCATTTTAAAAATAAATGAATGGGGTGCAACAGGACTTTATTAAAATACAAAGAGATTAGCAAGGTCTCATTCCCTTTAATTATTAACAATGTACTTGTTCTCCAGAAAAGTACCCATGAAAATTTAAAACAGATGAAAATGGTTGTTCACTTAAAACTGCTCCGTTAATCTGTGAGAAATGTTTTATTCAAAGGCATTAAATGAATACTGCAAGGTTTGATATGAGATAATCCATCATTCATGTGGCACAAACACGGGGATCGATAAAGTGTTGTGTCAAGAGGAGAGGAAAACATGGCATCTTTGGAGGATTTCTGCACAGGAGGCTTGTTTCAATTCATGGGATGGCCAAAATCAATATTAACTCATAGATTTTACAAACTGGATGCCTTTTTGTTTTTCCATTTATAACTGCAGTCTCAGCTCACATTATGAGGCTGAAACAGCTGAAAGGAGAAAACTCTCAAAAGCTTTGGTACAGATTCCCACCAAGAGCAAAGTTTTGGCACTGGGCTTAGGGATGACCACTACAAAAAGGGTCCCCAAGGAAATCAGGGGGTGAGTTGGATTGTTGTGGCAGCACATTTCTCTCTCTCTCTCAGGATTTTTCATAGAGGTGCACAGAGAGACAGAAAGAGAAAACAATTTCTATTTCTGCTCCTTGTTTTTCCCATGTGGAATGTGTGTGGAGAATTGTTTCCCTGGGGTGATGGCTTGGTTGGATTCTGGTGAGGATTGTTTGAGCCTGGTGGCCAATCCAACCCACCTGGGGCTGGGATCTCAGAGAGGGTCACCAGTTGAGTTAGTTACAGATATAGTTAGAACACGTAGGTTTTGTAGTTTTTAGTATCTTCCTTTATATAGTCTATTAGTGTATTTTAGCATAATTATAATAAAGAAATCATTCAGCCTTCTGAATTGAGTCAGACATTTTCATCTCTTCCCGTCGGGTTTGCCTGCATTTACAACAGATTGTGTTGGATTTCTCCCCAAAATCAAGCTCAAATTAAGATTAAAACCTTTATCCTGGGTGTCCTTGGAAGGTACAAGGAGTGTGGGCAGGATGGTGCTGCTGCTTGAACCAAATTGGTTCCATCTTGAACAACCTTGTTTTTATTGCTTTCCTTGCTTGCACCAGAGTAGGGTCAAAAGAGAATCATCAGCATCAAGGCTGTCAGAGTGCGGTGGATGTTTCTTTTGTTCCGAGAAAAACACCCCAAAACAGGAAAGAAGGCCAATACATGGAAAACAGAGGAAATCCATATGAAAGGAAAGCGTTGTTCCAGCTAAAATGTGAGCACAAGGGGTGCTTTTGAGGTAATTTGGGTTTGTTTGAACAAAGGAATTGCTGTAAAACTCCATTTCCTTCCCATAGAAATGCAGATATGCCAGGAACCAGAGCGATTCCAGGGGCCCCGAGGGTGGAAACAGATGCTGGAATCAGGGTGGGATCAAGACAGAATCAGGATGGAATCAGGGTGGAATCAGAGTGGAATCAAGGTGGGATAAGGGTAGAATCAGGGTGGGATAAGGGGGAATCAGGGTGGAATAAGATGCTGGAATAAGAGTGGAATAAGATGCTGGAATCAGGGGGTGGAATCAAGGTGAAATCATGGTGGAATCAGGGTGAAATCAGTGGGTGGAAACATGGTGGAATCAGAAGATGGGATCAGGATGGAATCAAAGGGTGGAATAAGGGTGAAATCAAGGTGAAATCGGGGGATGGAATCAGGAGGTGGAATCAGGGGTGGAAACATGGTGGAATCAGAAGGGTGGGATCAGGGTGAAATCAAGATGGAATCAGGCTGGAATCAGGGGATGGGATAAGGGTGGAATCAAGGTGAAATCATGGTGGAGTCAAGGTGGAATCAGAGGATGGAATCAGGGTGAAATCAGGGGATGGAATCAGGATACAATCAGAGTGGAATCAGAAGATGGGATCAGGGTGAAATCAGGATGGAATCAGAGGTGGAATTAGGGTGTAATCAGATGCTGGAATAAGGGTGGAATCAAGATGGAATCAGGGAATGGAATCAGGTTGGAATCAGGGTGAAATCATGGTGGAATCAAAGGCTAAAATCGGGGTGGAATCAGAGGGATCCCTCCCCTGGGTCCTCCCCGTGTTTCTGCAATTATTGAGCTTTCCAAGGTGAGCTTAGGGAGGACAAGGCTGCCGATCAAAGCACACAGATCAGTTTTATCTCAAGGCTGATGATCCAAGCACTCAGATCAGTTTAATCTCGCCAGGATAAAGCTACTGAGCTGCTGATAGCCTGTTATCTGTATTGCTAATGAGCAGGGCTGGAAGGGAGAGGCACAGTGGCCAGAGTGAATCCTAAGCAGGGCTGGGACTTTCTATTTTTGCCACCAAAGTGGCCAAAAATCTCCCAGAGCCACTGCAGCCAGGGGTGGATAAGGCTGCCTGTTGAGTTTAAACTTTTTTTTTTTATTATTAGGGTTGGGATAAAATGTGTGAGTTTTAAACTAAATTTTTGTTTGGACTTTATTAGTTCTTATATTACAGTCTCACGAATTGGGAGTTTTATAGTACTTTAACAAGTTTAAAAATGGAGTTGTGTTTCTTTTTCTACAAAGCTCTTTAAGGATAAACTGTTTAACTAAGAAATTATACTTAAATTATTTTCATTTTTAATTTAATAATTTGATAACTCACTACTCATGATCTGCAATGAGGACTTATCTAATTATACAATATTACTTAAATTTATGAAGAAGAAGGATTAGATTTTGTCTTAAAACTTTTATCTTGTTTTATTTATATTACTATATTTTAAAACTTTAAGTTTTTTACTATTTGATATTACACACTTCTGTTTAAACTATATACTTATAATTTTAGTTTTATTATTTAATTTTGGATGTTTTCTTTACAGCTTCAGGTTTAATGTAGTAGTTTTTTTTATTAGTATAGAAAGTTTAAACTAGGGTTCTAACAGCTGCCCTCACTTTAAGGCCAGGAAAATAAGAATGAAACAGAGAGGAGACAGCCACTCTTTGTTTAAATAATAAGACAGGTACTGAAATATAATTAATATGCAAGAAAAGACCATTTTTCTTCATATCTCACTGGAACTAATTATGGAGACAGCAACTGTTGTATCAAACTGACTTGAAAGCTGAAGGAGCCTTTTAATTCCAAAATTATAATAATTCAGAGAAGAGGGTTTAAATTTTCCATTTCAGGGGAGGCTCCTGCTTCCTTAAGCAGACACCTGGCTTTTCAAACCAAGACATCCGTGAAAGAAGATGATAATCCAGCTGTGATTCTGTGAAAAATTGTGTTTTACGGGGTTAATCTGATTATTGTAGAGGTTTGCTGGGTGAAACAGGGCTTTGCCACTCTGACCTCCCACATCCACCTCAGCTGATGGAATAATTCCTTCCTGGTGCACAACAGCCCAGATTTGCTGCAAGTGCAAAAGTTAGGGAACTACTTCTTTTGGGGTCTGGGTGTCGGGATGACTCCAAGAGTGTAAAAGTCCTCATTTCCCAGCCCTGCAGCCAAAGGAGGAGTCTGAATGCCCAGGGTCAGCTTCTCAAAGGTGTTTATTTTCCCTTATCCAGAACATTCTCTCTCTGACCCGCTGAGCTCTGTCCAGCAGCTCGGCCATGGCATTCTGTCTGCCCTCAGGGCGGGGTTTGCATTTTATACCAAAAACTGCCTGTGCCATGTTTACAATAATGTGCCAATATCTGTCATTTATGTTGGACAGTGAGTCTGTACCTTAAACCAACAGAAAAGTGTCACCAGCACAGCAAGGCATGGAGGGCAAGGAGAAGGAGAAGGTCAGGACATGCCCAAATCCCCCCATCTTGTTCCCTTATCTAAAAACCCCAAAATTCCACTTTTTCACCCTATGTTAATTCAGCTACCACACTCCTCAAATCCTTGTGGCTGTAATTCCTCACACAGAGTTGGCAGTTTTTTCCACAGGCTAAAATCAAACCCACAGGTGTTTTTGCCTTCGTGCCAAGGTCTCTGAGCCCCCTGCCAGGGTCTGGAGCCAGCCAGGGCAGCCAGAGGGATGTGTTGAGTTCTCACAACTTCCAGGAAAAAAGCAAATTCTTTTCTGGTTTCTCTGATGCAGTGCTGAAACAGCTCAGAATTATTCCATGCAGAGGCTGTGATCTGTTTGCCCTCCCACAAACCCGGCTGGAGCAGCAGCAGAGAGAAGAGAAAGCTCAGAGTGCACGGAGCTTTCAAGTGTCTGCAGCAGCTTCTTTGGCTGATTAAAGTGTTCATGTTAATCATATCGCGTGCTTAATGAACTAACACAAATTGCATCAAGAAGGGAATCTTTTATGTGAGATGCTTCCCCATGAGACAGAGATGAGCAAGAAAAATAAAGCCAGAAGGACCTTCTGAGACATCCCCATCCTCCACGGCAGGACAGGTCTGGGAAGGGTAAAACTCACACAGCATCTCAGAGCTACCAGTGAAATTCTTATCAGTGGGTGCTGCACACCTTCTGGGGCAGAGACAACATAGAGCAGGAAATCAGGGGGAAATACAGGTTAAAAATAAGGAAAATGTAACCAAAGAAGAGTGTAAGCAAGATAAGGGTGTGCATTTGATCACATGCACACAGAAAATCTGCTCTGGTGAGGAGTTACCTTGTAAAGAAACATCTCCAACCAAGCAGTGAGTGCTGGTTTTTATCTTGACCTTTCATCATTCCTGGTTTATTCACTGCCAGTCTCTTCCTGGCTCTGTTCCCATCTCCTGGCATGAATTTGGATAAATTTGTTCCATTTTCTCCATGCCTCAGCTTCCTTTCAGTAACATTTAACAAGCTGAAATCACTGGTATGCAAGCAGGACTTTGAAATTCCTGGATGAAAGGGAGAGACTTCTGCTGTAAAAGATGACCAAATTTGTGAATGAATAAACCTAGGGTCAGATGACATATTACAAATATACTTGTAGGAGATAATGGAGCATTTATTTATAGAGCCATCAGAAGGCCAGACTTGGTCTTCTTGTAAATGGAAGCAACAGTCCATTTCTTTGGGCTCTGGGCCAGTTCATACAAAGGCTGACACATTATTAAAGCCAGAATAACTCTATTTTCCATTTCTCAAGGCTGCCTTTTTCATTACCATATGTTTCTGCTATTCTCCCTAGCTTTTCTTTCTTTCATTTTTTTATTTTATTTATTATTTTATTTTTGCAGAGCTCTGATACAGTTCTGCAATCTATTACCCTGTTCATCAGCCACAAAATCTGATCCTGGAAGGATCAGAGAGAATTTCTCGTGCTTCTTGTCACCTTCACACAGGCTTTGCTTGTCAATTTTTGCCCTGGACACTGGTGGCAGAGCAGATTTTTACTTGTGTATTTTTGTTTTCTTGTGGCAAGGAACCACCAAATTCTCGTAGACCTGATCCCCTTTTAGAGCCAGTTCAGTGAAATGCAAGGATCTACAACCTGCAAGGTCTGCAGTTTGAATGTATGAGCCCAAATGAAGGCTCAGTGTTCACAGCACCCCAGAATCCCTTTTTTTTTCCCCCCAGTCTGCTGCTGTGGCTCTGCCTAAAATCATGGCCTGAGGATATTCTGGCTCTCATATTTGCCTCGGGATCAAAAGCATCCCGTGGGCAAGGCTGATCAATAAACACCAGGCTGCAGGGCTTGGGTTCCTCTCTTTTGTCAGTTTTGTCTGTTTTGCTGATGAAATTGCCTCGGTGAGCAGGAATGAACCAATCAGACAAACATGGTGCTTTGTCCACCATCTCTTCTCTGCCTGGAGATGTGAGGCTTGGCAGGATTTTGCTGTTTGGCCCTCTGGAAGCAGCTGGGATGTTCTGCCCTGTGGAGAACTCTCCTTGCACACCACCAGCTGTGTTTGGTTGCTGATGGAGCACCAGCCCTAACTCATGGGTGGGTGTAGGACAGACCCTCTGCTTCATTTTGGTGACATCAGTGCCAGGAAAATCAATATATCTCTGAATTTCAGGGTGCAAAAGCTGCCATGGAGGACCTTCCCAACTGAACATCAGCCTCAGAGTTAAAATATCTCAATGGCCGAGGAAAAGTGGGCGAGCAAAGGAACAATGCCGCAGCTGCAGTGTGCAGCTGGAAGGGCTCCAAAGAATCTCCTGAAGCTCCTGAATCCTCACAGATGGGAACTGAACAAAAACTCCCAAGAAACTTTGCTCCTGTGGCTTTCAGGGTTTTGCTGAAATCCCCATAATTTTTCCAGGCACTTGTGCTGCAGTGCAGAGATTCCAGCCTGGTCACCAGCTGAAAAACAGCCTGGTGGCAGCACGCCGTGGGCCCTTTGTTTGCTTCAGGGAGGATTTTTTTCCTCTTTATATTCTTATCAAAAAAGAATTATGTTGCTCAATATTCCAGATATAGGGAATCTCTCTGCCAATTCAGCTCAGCCTAAGCCAATCCAATCTCCCCATCCATATGCAAAGATATTCAGGAGCGCACTGGAGAGCTGGGAAGTGAGAGAGCAATAATTTTCTGACCTGCAAAGATGTTGCTGTGAACAAGGTTAACTGAAGGAATTCATCTTCACTGAGTAATGTTTTCCTCGTGAGGTTTTCAAGGCTGAGGACTGAGCTGCCTGGACACTGCATCATTTTTATCATGTCACTTCCTCATTTTTCGTTTTACTGTTGGCACTCGCCTCTTCTCCCTCCCTCCCTTTTAATTTTCAGCCCTTTTTGTAAATGTTCCTGATTTATTCAGCCTCTCCACACCTCTCTACCTGCCCTCCTCTGCGTTTAACTCTCCATAGGAAGAAGAAATTTGAAGTAATGGAGCTGCTTCCACCCTGCATGGGTTATGCAGCCAAAATTGGTGATTTGGAAGAGCTCAGATGCTCAGGGGCCACAGAGGTGCTCAGACAGATCTGACAGCTGTAGTTTCCTGCTCACTCCCTGTTCCACACACCTCCACTGGCAATTGCAATTCTGATTTCAGGTCCTTTTTCATTTTTAGGTGCCACAGAGCTGTGTTTGCTGCTGGAAGGTAGTAAATGCCCAAATTTTCATGTACTGCAAATATCATAGGGCTTATTTTTCTTCTGAATAAGCAAAACTAGCTTGATAAATACCAGTGATTTCAATAGGAATGGGGGCTCTTCCAAATGGAACCTGATGGGTAAATTCCATGCAGGGACTCCACTGGGAGCTCACTTTTCATCCTGGGCAGAAACACTCAGGGGCCTTCAGTGCTTGCACTGCTTTTTGATGTGCACTCAAGGCTTAAGAGCCTGTAAAGAAACTAAAACTCAACTGAAACAAAAGGAGAGTGGATCACACATCAAACTATTTGTGGTGAAGTCTTGGCTGACTAGAAATTTGAACATTTAACCCCTTCCAGGTTCATTACTCCTCAGCCAGAGGAGATTCAGTGCTGAGGGGTGCAATGAATCACAGGAGTTCCAAGACCATTTCCTATTCTGTGCCATGAGGATTGGGAATATTGGCTGGCTGACTGCTCCAGGAGCATTCTAAAATATCTAATAACAGACTGAGTTTAAAAGGTTACATTTCAAAGAGTTTTGCAAGCAGAGTACCTTTATAAAGTAATTTGCTTTGAAAAAAAAAACCAAAAACAAAAAAAGAAGCCTGCCACTCACCAAGCTTTGCTGGGGACCATTTCCGACTTTCCCTATGTGAATGATTTTCCTGTCAGCCTTGGCAATGTTCCCATGCTGTTACCTGAAGAAGATTTAGCAGCTCAACATCACCTGAACTGAAACCCAATCCCTACCTCACAATTCCTCTCATCCTCTGGTTCACCCAAACTCAGTTTAACCTCCGGCACTGTGCTAATCCACGTTAGGTGTATTTTGGACAGCAGTGAGTTAAAACAGAGCTGAAATTCCAGTCTTGCCTGCCATTGGAGCAGATTCACTGCTCGGGATAATTCCTGGGGATTGCAGAGCAGTAACCCAGGGATGAACCCAGCGCAGGAGCCAGATGATGCCACAGGCTGTAAATCCCCCTCGCTTGGCTCCACAAAATTTATTGGCTGAGCCAGCGAGGCAAGGAGCAGTGTCACATGTCCCTGGAAGCCTGCTGGCCTGCTTGACTGGGGTGGGAACTCAAATATTAGCAGCTTTTAGCTAAAAAAGGGGAGGGAAAACTCCATTTGCAGGACAGAAGGCATAATATTGAAATGATCCATCACAGCTGATGTGCCCAGATGGCTCTGGGAAGGAGAGCGACAGGGGATGGATTGCCCAACTCACCATGTTTAAAGAAGCAAATCCTGGTGCTACTGGGCCCTAAGTCCTGAGCAGGAGATGCACCGTTTGGAAGCAAAGCAGTAAAACAAAAATTACAGTTGAGGGTGGTATAAAAGATCTCCTCGTCTCATTTTAATCCCAGCACAACTCTGATGAACAAGGACAAGACCAAGAAGAGAGATGGACACAGAAAGAGTTAATCTTCAGTGCCTGAACCAACCTCAGCAGAGGGCAAGCACTGGTCACGCACCCTGGTTAAATATTCCCACATTCCCCTTTTCTTGAAGTGAATCTAGAGAGCTGATTAAATGCTCTGGAAAAAAAGCTGCCATGGAACCTTGGCAAAACTGTCATTACTTGTCATGCTTTATGTGCTTTTTAAGTAATTTCCTACTCAGACTCTAGTCTTAAATAAAATGATCCTAAGCACCACCACAAGGTCACTCTATATATTTAATTTTCCCATTAAAATTCCTCATCTGCCACATCTGGTTTGTCTGTTCAATTAGCTACCATGGCTGTGTGAGCTGGGATTCTGTTGTCTGTCAGCATGACAAATTAGCATATCCATGATGCAAACCTCGGCTTTAGGACACCCATCACACACAAATGTTAAGTGACAGACCCCATAATTACATGGCAAGTGCTCTCTCCCTGCTCCCGGGTTCCTCCTCCCTAGAACCATGTCAAAGGGATGCCTCCAAATTGATTTCAGGTGCAAATCTTCTCAGCCTGATGCAGGCACAGCACATTTTAATCAGATTTCATTAAATTTCAGCACGGCCTAGGTCACAGGCAGGTCAGGAATTGGGCACTCTGGAGCACGGCTATCAGCCACATCTTCCTGCTGGCACTGCCCCAGATGCAGAAGCAAACACAAAAAAGCAGGAAATTACGGAATTTTCAGAGCAGAGGATAAGCATCTTCCTCAGATTTGGATGCTGGCTGATAACCTGAGGCACGGCATTGATAAGGTGATATCTTAGGTTGGAAATGGGGCTGTGTACTCTGCTCCTCTCTGTGGGGCTGTTCATGGGGCAGTTTTTTCTTTATCTCCCACAACCCATCCTCCCTCCAGGAGACATCTTCTGTTAATGGGCTATTTATAATTAATTATCTTCTGTTCATGGCCAGTGAGTGTCCCTGCATGGCTGAGAAAATTCCATCATCCATGGGGAGATGCTCTGCCCAGGGGAGGAGCCGAGCATTCCTACCTGGATCCAATCTGACCTGGGAACAGCACAGCAGCCTCTGCCCCCTGCATTCCCAGAGGAGCAGCTTTCTTCCTCCTGCATTCCCAGAGGAGCAGCTTTCTTCCCCCTGCATTCCCAGGGGAGCAGCTTTCTTCCTCCTGCATTCCCAGAGGAGCAGCTTTCTTCCCCCCTGCATTCCCAGAGGAGCAGCTTTCTTCCCCCCTGCATTCCCAGAGGAGCAGCTTTCTACCCCACTGCATTCCCAGAGGAGCAGCTTTCTACCCCACTGCATTCTGAGAAAGGCTGTGAGAAGCTCAGAGAGAAGAATGATAAACAATTCTTCTCTTAACTTGGTGCACCTGGTGTTATTAACATATGGAATGTGTTAGGAGATTTGTTTACCTAAAGGGTGGTTTCTTAATTAGCCAGTGGTGATGGTGGTTTAATTAAAGGACCAGTCAGGTCCACTTGTAGTGAACCAGGGTATAAAAGGAATGGGTTTCTTAATAAAGTCATTTTAGCCTTCTGATGGCCTTGGAGTCTATGTTGTTCATCACTCAACAGTGACATAAAGGTTTCTATTCTGAGTGTGATGCGTGAATATCAAATGTGAGAACACAACCCACCCTCTCAGGATGGTTTCCCTGCCAGGATGCACCTGGGTGTGCTCTGAGGCGCTTCCCTGCCCCTCTGTTCCTGCTCATCCCTGCCTGGCTGCTCCCTGAGCCTTCACAGAGCAAGCATTGAAGGGGAAAAAGGGAGATTTGCAAATGTGCTGTGTTTTGTGAGCTGGCTGAGTTCCCCACACCAAGGGCAGTGTGCGTGTATTTGTGCAGATGCTTTTGCTCCCCGTGCTGGCTGAGCTGCCCCAACACAGAGCCAAGGATTATTCCAGTGGAATTACAAGAGCCCAGGCTCTGCAGAGAAAACAATTTCACACAAGACTACCCCGGGTGAGGACAGGGAGCAGGGACACAAAGGCAGGGAAGGAGCAGCTGATCACTCTGCCCTGCCAGGGTGAGTGAGGAGCCAATTAGTGTAAAACAGCAGCCAGGGTCTCATTATCATTGTAAGGGAAAGGAATCCATGGAAGAGGGAGGTGGTTTGAGCCCACACAACTTTCCTTGCCTGTTTAATCACCATTGTAGCCCCATCCAGCCCCTTCCTGGGCACTTTGATCCTGGTTTTCAGAGGTCCCACACAAAGTTTATTCTGCTTAGATGATGGAGGATGGGATGAGATTTACAGGTACCTGTGCAATTTAGCTACTGATTCCAGCTGATTTTGGGCAAAATACACATTCTCTGTGCTTAAGGATCCTGAGGACAGACGGGATGAGTTCTGCTGTGGTTTTGTTGAATTGAGAGTAACAAAAGTAGGAAAGGTAACAAAGGTAGGAAACAAACAGCTGGACAAGAAGTGCCAAATATTTGACCACAGCAAATCTAATCCTTATTAAATAAGGATTTCCCAGTGAAATATCTTGCTTTTACTATGGCTTTAGACTGCTCATAGCACAAACTTGGAAAAGACTGATAAACCTGTTTTGGGTGGATTTCCCACTTAAGCCATGCAAGGTGGGCACAGTTTAAAACATGTAAACCATTTCTTTTGACCTAAGATGGTTTAGAGGGATAAAGAGAGAAGCCCAGAGCTCCATCCAAAGCACTGAGCTGTCTCTCCTTTATGCTCTGCAAATACCAGCAGCTGCTCAGCTTCAGGCTTCTTCCATTCTCCAGAAAGTTCCCAAAGCAGAACTCAAATCCCAGCGCAGGATCCAGGGCACAACAAGTAGGTGGCATCAGCCTGGGCAGGGACAGGCTCAGAGCACAGCTGGGCGGTGCAGCAGATGGTAAAAGGTTATTCACAGGTCTCAGCCTCCTTAAACCTGCCAAGGAGCAGCTGCCTGGGCAGCCTCAGCCTGATTTCTGCACGTAGTTAATGCACACAAGTCGAGATTAAACTCTCACCACCCACTAAAAGGCTTAAAGAAACATCAAGTGAATAAATTCCCTCACTTCTGGAAGGAGAATATTAGGAACAATTCAAGTGAAATCAATGAAGTGTGAAACACACAAAATAAATCAGCATTTCTGTATTTTCTGTATTTTTTCTTTCTTCCTTCCTTGCTCTCATGAAGTGAAATAAATGCACTTGGAGCAGCACCTCTCTTCCCTGGGGTTCCCAGTGCTGCCCGCTGCAGTGAAGAGAAGCTGGAACACGATTGTTGAGTCTGTGTGTACAAAGCACAAATTAAAGCTTTGAGATGGAAAACCACAAGACAACCCATGACCTACAACAACAGACAGAGCTCAGCAAATGGAAAATACGCTGGGGCCTGTGGGAAATGTGTTTTATTCCAGTATTCCTTGTACTGCTCCCTGCCCAGGGTGACTCTGATCCCACACCCACCCTCTCCTATAAAGGGAAGGCAGCACAGCCCAGGGGGCACAGAGATGTTTTATATCTTGGAGAAAATGAAGCTCTTCCCTCACTTCTGCCTGCCTCTGCTGGGCTCGTGCGAGCTGAACCTTCCTCAGGCTTTCCAGCTGAAAAAGGAGGATAATGATCCTGACCTTTCCAGCAGGTGGACAGCCCAAAGCTTGATCTGCAATACCAATAATGGTGCTCAAAGCAGGCATTCCCTTTTCCTCCCACCCTCCTTTGATGCCAGGCTCTCTCTCAGCAGCAGTAAAACCCTCCAGTGCCGTGTCTCCCCCTGCTCTCCCCTGCCAGGACCTTTCCCCTGCAGGAGGGGAGGGTCAGTGCCTGCCAGGAGCACTCCCGGCTCTCTCCAGAGCAGGGAGGGCTGTGATGAGGCTCTGGCACCAGCGCTGGTGCTGCTGATTGATGGGGGCTGTGCTGGGCACCGGGGGAAGATTGCTTTCTGGGGCTGATGGATAAAGTCTCTCATGCAGCGTGAAACAGCTGGGCAGGAGAATAATGGACTCTCTGATCCCTTCCAGCAGCGAATATTTAGTAAGAAAAGCTTGCAGAGGATTTTCCCTGATTAATTTGTAATTATAGAAGCTTGATTTTAGGTGTGAATGCCATAAAGTATTCGTTAAGGAGGGATGTCTGAGCAGTTAATTAAGGCAAAGGGGCCTTTATGGGATGTCACAAAAGCATTCCCTGCTGTTGGAGGGATGAGCTAGACTGCCCAGGCTGCCTCAGCAAAGGAAACACCAGCCTAAAACCCCGTTTAGGAGCTCCCATTCCCTGGCTGCACAACGGAATTAGCGAGAGGGTGGGAGACAGGCAATGCTGGGATTGAGGCTTCGGCGTGTTTTCATGTATATTTCATAGACCTGTTTGCTTTTTGATGTTCAGAGCTCTTTGATTATTCTTTTTAATCCTTTTTCTAGATGTTTTTCAGCGTCAGCTGCAGCCCTGATTTCGGGCTGTGGGGCAGGTGAGCTGTCCCCCCTCCCGTGCAGGGGACAGCAGGGCAGCTTAACCATGGTTTAGATGGTGACAGCAGCACCTGAGGGTCTTCAGTCTGTCACTGGGGCCACGTCAGGTGTGGGAGGGACTGGGCAATTCATGGAGCTATTTCAGCATCACGGAGCAAACCTGAAAATATTTGTTCCCAATATACTTTTACAAGCTGAAATTCTGCAGACAGATGTCAACCGTGCAGTCAGGGCTCCCTGTGCAGGGGTACAAGGGATTGCCCAGCCAACAGTGCCACCTCAAAGGGCTCGGATCTCTCTGCTGGCACCCAGTTTGAACTCAGATGTGCAGCTGGCAATTAGAAATGGAAACAGGATTTCCATCCTGCCCCTGGCCAGGGTGAACTCTGAGCAAACAGCAACTCAGAAGATCTATTGCACTCAGCCTCAGAGCTGCCAAAGCAGGAGGAATTACCAAAATCAACAAGAAACTAATCTCTTTAATCCTGGATTTTTTTAAAATAAGTTTAAATTATTGATACACTGTCAGAAGCAGCCTGAATCAACGGAGGGGAGATTAATATTACATGAGAATGTTTCTCCCTCTCTGTGAGGGGAAAGGATGGCAAAGTCACAAAAGAAGTCCAAACAAATGGCTTAAGGTGGGTGAAGGGCTGGGGGAATTGTTCTGGTGGTTCTTCTCCCCAGAGTTCAGGCAGAACCTAACCTGAGGTGCAGTGAGCAGGGAAGAGGTTTCCTGACTCTGCCAGCTTTGTTCCTACACGAGAAAGGAACCAGGAAATTCAGGAAACCAAAGGAAAGAGGGTAAAACCTCTCTGAAAATCTATATTAATGGTCTCTCTGTGCAAGCTGGGTTTATGGGCACTTGGCAGTGTCCCCTGTGCCCACTCTCCTGCACTGCTCTGCTTCCAGAGGACACATTTGTGCTTCCCTGCAGTGCTCGGCCTTTTTCCATGTGTGGGGCAGAGCAGGGACTGAAACATTCCATCCTGGCATCACTGCACCTGGCATCCCTGTGCTGCAGACCTGCCCCAGCCAGGGATGGTTTTACCCCAGCTGATCCCTCCCCAGGGCAGTCCCAACCTTGCCTGGGCAATGTGTGCAGCCCCTGATGGAAAATGGCATTTCCATGATGAAATCATGAAATCCTAAAAACAGAGTCCAGACAAAATTAAATAATAAAAAGCAGTTCTATTTATTGAAGGGAATTCAGGTACATTTAGGGCCCCAGGGGCTACATCCAAAAATGGACAACAGGTCACAGGTTTTCACATTTTTATAAGTTTGGTCCATTTGCATACTGGGGGTCAATCTGCCAATTACAGCTTCAGCTAATGAAGTCATTTACCCCAAGTTTGCTCCCACAACTCACTTTTGTTTCCATCTCTGGCCTGAGGCAGTGAGGTGTCCTTGATTGCCAGGCCTGGAGAGGAATTGTTGTGTCTGCCCCAAATGGGGAAGCAGCAGCTCACACTGGGTGTGGAGTTTGGAGTTCTACACTAAAGAACTGCAGGTTACAAATAGATGGAAAATATAAAAATAACTAAAATAAAGTAAGGCATCATCCAGGGGAAGGAGGAGGCACAGCCACAGTCAAAGCTGCTCTAACACTTCATTCTCTCACTCGTGTTAATCCCAATTAAGGATGGCATTTTTATCCATACCTACCAAGGTGTTTCAAGGCTCAAGTGCTGAGTTCAGCTGTGCTCTGTGGGTCTGGCTCTGCAGCCTTTTCCCTGCAACATTCTCAGTGCTGAGGAGGTCGCTGCCCCTATCAGAGCTGCCACCTGCTCCCTCTGTTATCAGTCTCTGTCCTCACAGAGGGGCCTCATCACAGGAGGATCTGGGGCCTTTCATGTCACTTAAAAGCCAGCAGCTCTGTCTTTGCCTCAGCCTTATCTCCCATTCCGGGGAGGGATCATTGTCTCCAGCATACCCATAAAAATAAGTGCTGTGACATTACTCAGGGAAAAAGCAGCCTCGCTGACAGGTAGCAATGCCAGGTCACAAAACTCAGCAGAAATAAAAAGAAAAGGAGCATATTTCACTGCAGAATCCCAGGCTGACATCAGGAGAAGTGCTGGAACAGTGCCTCAGAGCTTTGTGCCAAAGGGATACAAGGATAATGCTTCCCTCAGTATTTAATATAAACAGGCAGAGCTTTATTAACCTGCCCCCCGAGGTGCCCAACAAGGATCATCTCAGAGGACAGAAACAATAAGGAAATGAATAACAGCTGACTGTATTACACATGCAGGGTGGTGATCGATACCACTCTGCACTAAAATTGCAGCTGGCATCCAAACACATCTCAAAAGGGAAAAATAAACAGCAGTAAGAACTCATTCATCAACCACCTCATCTTTAGAGGCACTTCAGCATTATTAAATGTTTTATTCAGCTGGGGGACTCTGTGGGCCACAGGGAGAGAACAGCAGTGGCCCAAAGACTCAGCTCTCAGATACAGAGCTGCAGAAACAGCCCAGGGACCTGTGTTCAGTGTCCCAGGGATTAATTAATGCCTCAGGGGGGTCACTGTCCACACCACTTAACAAAACTCCAGTCTGAGATTCCCAGATCCAGCCCAGGGCTGTGCTTCTGCAGTGCTGGTCTTTTGAAGAACTAAAGATGAATCAGATGTCACAACAAACCCTGTGTTAGTTCTAAGGTTGTGACCAATCACTCTGAAGTGTCCCTTATTGTAAATGCAGGTGAACCTGAGGGGAAGAAATGCTGATGTCTGACTCCAGTTCAGAAGGCTGAATGATTTCTTTATTATAACTATGCTGTAATACATTAATATACTATTTAAAGGAGATATTAAAAGTACAAACCTACTCTCTCTGACTCCCATATCTAACTCACAACTCGTGCCCCTCTCTGAAAGCCCAGCCCCAGGTGGGTTGGATTGGCCACCAGGCTCAAACAATCCTCACCAGAATCCAACCAAGCACTCCAGGTAAACAATTCTCCAAACACATTCCACATGGGAAAAACAAGGAGCAGAAATAGAAATTGTTTTCTCTTTCTTTCTTCTGTGCTCCTCTATGAAAAAATCCTAAAAGAGAGAAGAATGTGCCTACCACAGTCCCTCAAAATGGGATTTTCTTGGGTTGGGAGGAAATGCTGCCTTTAAACCCACAGAAGGCATCAGTGGCAAGGAGAGGGAGGGCTATTCCTGATCATCAACACATTGAGGGGCTTCTTTTTTTCTGAAATCCCACAGAAAAATGGGAAACGTGTAAGGAACAGGGTGAAAGCCACTGTAAAGAATGTTTCACCCAGGGACAGATTCCAGGCCAGGTGGTTTCGTGGGATACCTTAAAGGCAGCAGGGCCTGTGCTGCAGACACGTTACCTGCCCAAGCCTCCCTCCTGTTCACTGACAGGACACACTTCAGGCTGGAGACCAGCCTAAGTGCTGAAATAGCTCTTCTGGGACACATTTTGGGCTGCAGAGTTTCCAGTGCTTACAGATGTACTGTCTCTGGCAATATGTGGTGCTTTTTCTGAAAAGCCTTCGTTCCCAGAGTCATTAGATCACCTGGGAAGTTCAGCTCTCAGGCAGCAGAGCTTGCAGACACAACCCCCAGAGACTTAAAGCTCTGCAGGAAAGCACTGAAACCACGGCTGCCTCTTCATCACCTTTTTTTTTTCTGTTAATTTTAGTATGAATGTGATCAGATGGAAAGCCTGACTCATGATTTTTCAACACTTCAGGTTCACAGAAGCAAAGTCCTTCTCACATTTTGCCATGTGCTCGTTAAATGCATCCATTAATTGCAGCCTATGGGTGCCATGAAGAGCGAGATTTGGGCTTTGAAACAACCTTGGCTCTCCCCATTTCCACCCAAAAGCAGAGCCTGGCTGTCCTGAAGCAGCGCTGAAGTCTCGCACACTGAAAATTCAGTGTCTCTGATGGGGGAATAATTGCCTGCTCTCTCAGTACTAATACATTTTTGGTTTCTGGTTGGCTGCATTTGCATCTGGCTTTGCAGGCTGCCTTGCCCGCAGCGCCCTGATCGGATTTGCTTGCTCTGTGACTTACTGCTTTTGTTAGACCAACTTCTAAATAACCAAAATAAGCCTCAGGAAGGCTCAGCTTGCTGGAGCACCGACTGGAGCGTGGGGGAGATGCACACAGCCCAGGTGTGATGTGAAGAACCTGGAACACACTCCAGGCTGGGAGATGCATCCTGGGGAGTGTTGGAGCTGCTCTTGCCTTCCTTCAGCGACAGAGCCTTGAGCACAACCAAAGCCCACGGCACAAACACTATAAATAACAGTAATGGGGCCACTGCTGGTGACATCAGAGCAGAAATTAGTGAGGCTGGCAACGGCAAGCTGCAGCAAACTGAAATATTTTCACCCCAGTGCTTTCTGGAAAAGGTCTTTTATCTCGGAGGCTGAGTCAGAGGCGAGGAAGGGGGCAGATGCCTCGCCCCCACTCAGCCTGCTCCTGGGGGCCCTCTCTTCTGGCCCACAGGAGGCATTTCTGGGAGCCACTTCTGACCCCCCAACCTCCCCATTTCCATTCTGTGAAGAGGCAGGCATTCAGACAGAGCAGAAGTGGATTCTGTGGGTATTTTTCACCCGGCTGAGTCACACTGTGGGGTGTGCGGGGAGGAAGCGGTGCCAGGCTTTAATAAATGCAGTGTCACGACACTCCCGAAATGACATCTCCTCAATTTGGCAGCACTGCAGTGCTGCCCCCAGAGCCCCATTTCCCACAGCATCCCCTGCGAAGGGGCCTCCTTGTTGCTGCTCCCAAATCAGGACGCCCCATCCCACATCTCATGTCAGCAGGGCTGGGACAGCCTGCTCAGGGCTTCTCCTTCTCAGCAAACACCTCCAGCACAATCCCAGCAAAAGCTTTCACATTTTACTGCCAAGGTGCCATTCTGCTGGGATTAAAGCTGCTCCCAGCCTTTGGATGGGTCCTCCTGGGTGATGCAGCCTGTTTAATAAAACAGGCTGTTGATTTCACAGCTCGAGTGTGAGTGTGAATTGTGTAAGAAAGCTCTTGGAAGCAAACCAGGGTTCACTGAAGTGGCCGTGAGTGCCTTCAGCACAGTCTTGAAATAGCCAGGAAGCCAAGGACACGCAGATGGAGCAGGGAATGCTGCAGCAGAGAGAACACTTCTGCACTGCCAGCGGGTGACAGGGACACAGGTGGCTTCCCCTGGGGAGGCTGAAGTGGACAGGAGCTGAGGGCTGCAGCACCTGAGCTGGCAGCTGATTTTCCAGGGGCTCAGGCAGGTCGTGCTGACAGCTCTGGGGGCTGTGCTGCTGCAGCTTTGCTGGTTTTTGGTGCCCCAGCTCTGCAGCACAAAGATAGCTCGAGTACATCCAGATGTGCTGCAGACAGCCCCAGCTGCAGCATCAGCACGGCTTTTAATAGCCCTGGGAGGAAGTGCTGACATGAAACTCCCTCAGTCAGCTGAGCCCCTCGAGGTGAGGGGAGCTGGCATCTCCTGAGCCCGCTGCTGGTTCCTGTCAGGCTCCCAGGAAGGGCCAGGAGCTGGATTTTAATCACCCCCACCCTGCCTGGACACTGGCACAGCAATGGCACGCAGTGGGAATCCTGATTCCCAGCCTTCCAAAAAGGATGGAGGGCCTGGCCCAAGGAGATGGCCCGAGCCCTGTGCTCCCCAGGCAAAGTTCTTCTGTGATGCCTCCAAAAGAAGCAGGAAAAAAGGGGAATCCTGGTTTTAACAGCCCAAAGAATCCCAAGGCACTCGTGTAAACAAATGGCAAAGAGATAATCAGTGACCTGGTTGTTATCTGGATCCTTTCTCTGGAAGGTTTTTATTGCTTGGAGACACAGCCCCAAACCAAATCCAAAATGCAAAATGCAAAATCTCTCCTTCCTTGGGCAAACTCCCATTATCTGTGCTGCTTGCCCTGCCCTTGCTGCAGTTCGGGCACGCCTTGGCAGAGCAGGAGAGGCAGCAGAGGGGGCTGGCTCTGACCTTTCCTCTCAGCTGCTCACAGCGGCTCTCCAGCTGTTGGTGGAGTCCCTGGCAGGACAAAGCTGCCCTTTTCTGCAGCTCCTGCCTGCACTAAAAGGGTTTTTTATTGTTCCCACATGGAGAGCATCAGCAAACCCTGGTGTCAGGGATGGCAAAGAAACCAAATCTTGATTCCTCGAAAAGGTGGCAAGGAGGGAGATCTGAGAGGTTCATGTGGAAATCAGGAAATGTCAATTAAAAGTTATCAACTTGCCATTTATGCTTTTAGTACCCTGCCTGTTGACACTTCTCCTGTGGCAGGGAGTTTGGGAGTGTCCAGCCCACCTGGATGAACACAATTCCTGTCCTGGAGAACCTCTCATCCCAGAAAACTGTGTGGGTGGTGCTGGAAAAGGAGAGAGGCTCAGGAAAAGAAAGATTTGCCCTCAGGTCAGGAATAAATCCTTTCTGCCTGTCCCCATGGTCACACTGCCTTCATTCTGCTCTGGGCACCAAGAACAACAAAAACTTCTTCTGCTTCCAGATGGATTTTAACTTTTTGGAAGTTTAAAGCAGAAACAGATAAATCCTCATTTCCAGGCATGCTCAGAAATGGATTTGGATCCAAATTTTCCCTCCCCAATTAATGTGGACCTCTCTGTATTCCTCAGGTTAGATTGAGCTCTGCAACAAGTCCCACATCTCTGCTCACAAGTTAAACAGAATTATTTTACCTTTTTCCCCCACTTTTATCTGCCTGCTGCTGTCCTTAGTGCTGGATTAATGGCTGCAAAGCTTTGTGGCCAGTTTCTGTAAATTGCTGGCAGCAAACAACACTCACAATACATTTTGTTTCAATGAAATGCATTTTGTAGTGAAACCTATAATAGTTCAAATATAAATTAATTATAATCCCTTCTGCTGTAGCAAGCCTTCATGTATAATTAACATTTATTGTGGGGGGAAAAGGGAAGGAACATTTCAGTAATAATTTCCACGTCCCTAATGTCTCTCACAGGAAGGAATATTATGGTTTACCTGTCCCCCTGCACAGGGCAAGGCACAGCTGCTTCCAGCTGGAGCCAAAGGATGCTGCAGCACGAGGGAAACATGAGCAGCTCCCCAGCACGCTGTGCTCCAGCTCAGGAATTATGGCCAGCAGCTCTTTGCCAGATTTGGGAGAGAACCGTGGTGAGAAGAGGCAGAATTGAGGGGAGCAGAAAATCCAGCACTGATTAAAGGTGTTCAACTCAGGTAGGAGCATCCAGAGCCACGCTGGGGCAGCCAGGGGGCTTTAAAGTCCAAATTTGCCTCTATGCCATGGGATTTAAAGTGTAACATTGCCTCTGTCCCATGGGCTTTAAAGGCCAAATTTGCTTCTATCCTGTAGTCTTTAAGGAAGTCCAAATTTGCCTCTATCCATTGGGCTTTAAAGTCAAAAACTGCCTCTACACCATGGGCTTTAAAGTCCAAATTTGCCTCTATCCATTGGGCTGTAAAATCCAAATTTGCCTCTATCCTGTGGCTTTTAAGTTCAAATTTGCCTCTATCCATTGGGCTTTAAAATCCAAATTTGCCGGTATCCATTGGGCTTTAAAATCTAAGTTTGCCTCTATCCATTGGGCTTTAAAGTCAAAAAACTACCTATATCCATTGGACTGTAAAATCCAAATTTGCCTCTATCCATTGGGCTTCAAAATCTATGTTTGCCTCTATCCCATGGGCTTTAAAGGCCAAATTTGCCTCTATCCCATGGGCTGTAAAATCCAAATTTGCCTCTATCCATTGGGGCTTTAAAATCCAAATTTGCCTCTCTCCATTTGGGCTTTAAAATCCAAACTTTCCTCTATCTTGTGGCCTTTAAAGTCCAAACTTTCCTCAATCCCACGGGCACAATCCAGCTCGTTTTCCCGGCCTGGAGCTGCTCTCCAGCACCTTGAACACAACATTCCCCCTGGAGCTGAGCTCTCTGGGTGCAGAATTCAGCGTTCCAGTGCTGCAATAACAGCGCTGCAATTCTCAGGCACTTCCTGCAGCCCGGCCCAGGCTTCCAGCAGAGCTCTGCCTGCCCCAGAACCCCTCACCTGGCTGGGAGCAGCTCTTGAGAGAAGAGCAGAGAAATGCTGATGCCTCAGTGGCTGAATTTCTTCAGGGCAGGGGTCAGCACAAGCACCGGGAAGCTCAGGCTGGGAAATGAAAATTTGGAGGCTCCGTCCCCCCTTCCAACAAAGTCTCCTGCTCCCAATTGCTGCTGATAAATTTTACATAATGGCTTTTTGCTTGTTCTGCAAATTAAGCAGAAAAATTGCCTATTAGAGGGAAAACTGGGGCGATCCTTAAAACTTAATGTAACTTATTCAGCTGCTCAGGTCAGATGCAGGGTGGAATCTGAAGCCTCCTTATTAATTTTCTGCAGGGAGCAGCAGTTTGCAGGGCTGAAGCAATGCCTGGCTTCAGAGCCCCCGCTGATTCCTTGGGACCAGAGGGCTGGGATGTATTCCTGTGCTGCTGCTCAGGTGTCCTCTCCTCCCTTCTCACCCTTCTCCTGCTGGCTAAAGGCTCACCCACACAAAATGAGTTTATTTAAAGATGGGAAATGCCAGGATTGATTCTCAGAGCCTTTTGTTTTTTTAATGCCAGGACCTGCCAGAGCAGCTCCCGGCTTTTTGGAGCCTTCCTGACCCAGTGCTGCCCTTGCAGCAGTCACAGGGTGAACCAGACTGAGGCAGGATAAATTAACCCCTGGAAATCACCACAGCTGGCAGAACTCATCCTCTGGGGGATGTGACACCACCTCCTGACTCCTTTCAGTCTGGGGCAGCTTTTAGTTTGGCTGCAGGTCGGAAGGACTTCAGGCTCAGCCCCAGAAAGTCAGGCCTTGTTAAACTCCAAACCTTCCTGGCACATCACCGTTGTAGATTCACTCTCCAAATTACAATTTTGGCCCTGAGTCCTTCCTTTCCCCCATCTGGCTTGTTTGTCTTCCCCTACCCAAAGTGTAAAACACCAGCACTGCCTGGATCATGAAACGAGATGAGCTTTAAGGCCCCTTCCAACCCAAACCAGGGTTGGGATTCCAGGATTCCTCCACTAGTTTTGCCAAAAATTGGACTTTTTCTGCCCTGTCTGCCAACCCTAAACATGAGCACACCTTGTTCCAGGACACTGCTCTGTTTGCATCCATCCTCTGCCTTCACCACCTCACCCATGGCAATAACCAAGCAGGGCCAAGCACTGAACTGGAAGCAGCTGATTTCAAAACTCACAGACCACAGGACTAAACAGCTCATTTACCTGCCTCAGACTCAGCTCCCTGGAGGTTTGTTACCGGCAAGGGATCCTCACTTAAACTCGGGGTGGTTTGTTTTATTCCCCCTGCTCTCTGAGTGCTGCTGGAAACAATTCCGAATGTCTCAGCTAATCAATGGTGTCTCGCAGCCAATCTCCCGCTCCTGACACGTGGGAGCTTTGCTTATCCCTCTCCAGCTGAGAAAGAATTACCCAGAAATTTCCTCCATTCATTGTGAAAAAGAAAAAAAAATAAAGGAGGAGAAGGGGAAAAAAAATCAAGGAAAAAATAAAACAAGGAAAAAAAACATCAGTAAAGGTCACCAGATCTAACCTTGATCTGCTTCAAAAGCTACTTGTCCTTCAAGAGCAGCATGCAGAAAGCACAAAAAAATAAGTGGTATCTGGAGCTGCATGACAAGAGAACAGAGTCCCCCTCAGCATGAATAATGATCCATTGCCAGCTCCTGCAGCTGCCAGGGATCCTCCTGGTGGGGGCACAAATTGTTGGTATCTTCGGATTCTGGCTGAGTCTGAGCCTGTGCTCTCAAACATCCGAGCTTCTCTCCTCTGTATGCACACAGAAATTAACTAAATAACCTCTCCTGGCGCTAAATAACTGCTGCTCCTGGGAGAAAATGGTCTTAGCAGGCAAGGGGAGGCGGTGCTAGAAAAGATTTTATTGACAGACACATGCAGAGGGACTCGGAGATGCGACAAATTCCTGAATTCTTTCAACCAAAGAAAACAAATTAGAAAAAAACCAGACCATATTCCCAACATTTTTCTTTTTTTTCATACTAATCCCTTCTCTTTTCCATCACCCAGATCTTTTATTTTCTAAATATGCCAAATTGTAAGAGAATGGATCACCCTCTCCCCTGCCTCCTCCACAACAAATCAATGTTTCATTCAACCTGAAACACATATTTCCTCCTTTGTTTTCCCTCCACCTCTGGGAAGGTAAAAAATGCTTCTTTCCCCCAAAGTGTGCTTTCTGCTTTTCAGCACGTTGCTTCCTGTAAATGCTGGTTATTCACACAGCTCCATTTATTACGTTTTTGATTTATTTTTCAGAGGGAAATCAATGCAAGACCTGTTGTGTGGTTGGGAAGGAGCTGCAGAGCTCCTCTGTAGCGGCAGCTCTGTGTCCCCATCCACCTGGCGATTCCTGGCTGTGCCTCTCCCACAAACAAACAACAAAAAAAAAAGAGTTTTGGAATTGATTTGCAGGGCAAAAGGAGAAAATGCTCAGCATTTTTGGGTTACAGCCTGAGCTGAGCTTTTGCCGTCAAAATTGCTGTCTGGTTAGAACAGGTTTGAGCTAAAACCAGCATTTCACTCTGATTTTTCCACCTCTGGCTGAGCAGAGATTCATTTTTGGTCATTTCCTCCTTCCCCATTCCTCAGTTTTTCTTCACTTATTGATCAGTGCCTCTCCTGAGCTCTGGAAGAGCTGTTGCAATGCTCTCCTGAGCACACCCCTGTGCAGCCAGGTAATCCAAATTTCACAGTCCTCATCGTATTTATGAGCACCCCACAGCTGAGCATTGACTGGAGGGAGAAGCAGCACAATTCCTGGCAGCCAGTCCTGCTGATCATACAGGATCTTTCCAGGAATTAACTTTATCTGCACCAGATCCACAGGCACAAAGCAATGGCATGGAAGTGAGAAGCAGAACTTCACGAGAATGAGCCAACCACTTCATCCTGAGCTTTAATTAAAATGGGCTCAGCCACTTTGTTTTATTTACTTTTTGACAGCTACCCTCCATTTCCTGCCTAAATACAATCTACTCCCATTTTTCAGTGCCATTGTGGGGTCAGCGACCAAAGCACAGAAATAAAACCCACATGACTGAGTTAGTGCAGCTGCAAACCCTCAGGGTTTTATTGCCAGCAGCTAAAGGCCTTCAGAGAACATCTGCTCCAGCTCCCAGTGCCATCCCCAGCACAGGCTGGAGCTGTACCTGAGCCTGGGGGGCCCAAAGAGACCGGCCCTGCTGGTAAAGGCTGACCTGCCTCCATCAGCACCTCCTGTTCCTGTCCTCTCCTTCCACTCACCTGGACACTTCCAGCCTTCCCTGCTGTCTCTTGAGAAGCCAGGTGTCTGCTAAGGAAGGCAGGAACCTCCCCTGAAATGGAAAATGCAAACCTCCTCCCTCCAAATTATAATTTTGAAATTAAGGGGCTCTCAGGCAAAGATATGAGAGCAGGAATAACAGTTCTTTATTAATAAAAATAAAAATGCAGTAATGCAAACCACTGCCAGAGTGAGAGCAGCCCTGTCAGGCTGTGGGTCAGGGAGGTGGCTCAGCCCCATGCCAGGGTGGCTCAGCCCTCCTGCAGTGCCAGCTGTGCTCCTGCTGGAGCAGGGATCCTGCACAAGGGGGGAGTTTTCCTCTGGAGCTCCAGGGCTGGGGGAGATGGGCCTGGGCTCCTCTGGGAATGCAGGGGGAAGAAAGCTGCTCCTCTGGGAATGCAGGGGGGAAGAAAGCTGCTCCTCTGGGAATGCAGGGGGAAGAAAGCTGCTCCTCTGGGAATGCAGGGGGCGGAGGCTGCTGTGCTGTTCCCAGGTCAGATTGGATCCAAGTAGGAATTCTTGGCTCCCCCCCCCTGGGCAGAGCATCTCCCCATGGATGATGGAATTTTCTCAGCCGTGCAGGGACACTCACTGGTCATGAACAGGAGATAAATAATTAATAGCCCATTAACAGAAGAGATCTCCTAGAGGGAGGATTGGTTGTGGGGGAGATAAAGAAAAAACTGCCCCATGAACAGAACTGCCCCACAAAGAGGAGCAGAATACACAGCCCCAGCCACATCTTGCATTTCCAACCTAAAAAAAAACCTTCCCAAAATGTGTTTTCCCCCAGGGACCTGCATTTACCTCTGGCTGCTGAGGGATCAGGAGCTGGAGGCTGGAGGGAGTTTTGGCTCTGCAGGATTCTGCACCATGACCCCACAACTTCACATCTAATCATGAGGAATTCAGCTCTTCTCTGAGGATCCTCTTTCTCCTCCAGGACCTCTTTTACCCCCTCAGGGCCAAATGTACCCTTTCCAGGACCACATATATTCCCCAAGAACCCTCTTTACTTTTCAAGGACCTGATTTCTTCCTTGAACCCTGATTGCCCTTCCAGGACCCCAATTTACCATTTCATGACCCCATTTACCATTTCAGGACCCCATTTACACTTTTAGTGGCCACATTTATGCTTCAGGACTCACATTTACCTCTCAGGATGCCATTTACCTCTCAGGACGCCATTTACCTCTCAGGACCTTATTTACCATTCCAGGACTCAATTTGTCCTTCCAGGGCACCATTTGCCTCCTCACAGGGCCAAAAGGAGCAGCACAATTCCCTGGGGGTTTAAATCCTTAAGGACAGAGAGATAACTCCCTCTCCCTACCTTCACTGATGCCTCAGGTTTGGCTTTTCTATGTTTCACACTCTGTGCTGCTTCAGTTTGAGGGTCTGAGTTCACGTGAGGGGATGCTGAGCTCTCTGCACAGAGCAGGGAGACAAAACAATTCCTGCTCCAGCTGGGACCAAGGACAAATGATCCAAACCTCAGCCCAGGAGCACAAACCCCATGGGCTGGAGAGAGAAAAACCAGCAGGGTGGGACTGCCTGAGCTGGAGCTGGAATGGGACAATGAACTCCAAGGTGCCAATGGAGCAGAGCTGATCCCAGGGAGAGCCCCCGGGAGCGCTCGTGCATTTTGGGACCATTTTGGGTCATCTTGGGTTCATTTTGGGACCATTTTGGTTCACCTTGGGTGCAGCCCTGGCTGGGCTCTGGTGCTGCCCAAGGTGGATCCATGGAACAGATCCTTGAATAAATCCCTGCTTTTTTCTTTAGCTCTGTCCAGCTTTGCTCTGGCTCAGCCTGCACCAGGCGTCATCTCACTATGGGTCGACTCCTGAAATTCTCTAATCTGCCTGATAAATCCTGGGATTTCAGCCTAAATTTTCCCAGTCACCATTCTCTGAACGGGCTGGATGTCTGTGTGATGAAAGCAGAGCACTTCCCAGTGCTGGAGGAGCATTCCAGCCATTCCCTCTTTTCATCCTGCAAGAAAAACCCCAAAAGTGGCCAGCCAGCTGGCAGAAACCTTTGCAGGGAGCTGCAAAACCTCTCCTTTTTTTAAAGGTTGTGAATGGAGGAAACAGAATGACATTTCAGGATAGGATTCCTGACATAATGAGCGAGCTGGCAGTAAATAAAAGACAAGATGAGAATCAATAGCTCATGAAAGAGGAAAGGAACAGCAAAGGAAACGAGAGAATACAGAGAGGGAAAAAGGTAAAAAAAAAAGTCTCTGAGAAAATAAATTTGTAGGGGTTTGGGCTCAACCCAAAGAGGAAGCCATAGCAGAGCTGTCAGTGATTTCACCACATTCTGCATCAGGTTCTCTGTTCTTTTGCTCTGATTTCCTGCTCATCCTGGTGAAATAATCCATGGGACACCTTTGGAGAGTAAATCCCTGCTTCCCTCCCAAGGTATGGGCACAGCAAAGCCAGGCTGGGCAGGCTCAGCTCTGCCACTGGTGCAGCCCCTGAGCCAGCCCTGGGCTCTCTCCTGACCCTTGAGGTACTTGGAGCAGGGCCCCTGTCCCCTGTTCAGTGTCTTTGCAATGTACTGGCAGCTTTGCCATGAAAACAAAGAAATGGAGTTAATTTTGGCAAACCACTAATGAGCAGCACACCAGCCTCCTTCCTTACCCTCATGACCAACCTCCTAATGTGCCTTCTCCTGCTTTATTGAAATCATTAACAACTCACCCTCTGTCCTCCTTTTGGAAAACACATTCCTTCCAGATTCTGCTCCACAGGGATCTGAAAGAGCTTTTCCAATCAACAATTCATTGAATGAAGTCTCCAGAAATCTGCTGTTGTGCTCCCATCCCGAACTGACCTTGAGCTATTTAAACCTAGATGGATTTCAATTCCACAGTCCCACCAGATCCTCCTTCCCCACCCTCCACCTGGGATAAGAGAGGCTTTTCAGAACATGTTAGAGGAGGGCTGCTAAATGGTGCATTGAAAAGAGCTGCAGGGAAAAACAACTTTATCATCTTGTGGCTTGAGCAGAAGGGGATGGGGTTCCTCAGTGCTTTAAAAGATAATGAAAAAAATAAAAAACCCAGGCAGAGAGCAATGCAAAAAGGAGAATTAATACTTTTTGATGGATGAATAAAAATGGGTTCAACAGAGAGCAAGGTCCCAGGAGAAACCCAGGCACTGCCTGTTCAGATTAATGCAAATTCCATACTGGTATAACCTTTCCTTGGAAGATGAAAGGGTAAAAGGGTCCAGCTGCTGAGAGGATGTGCCAGGAGGGAACATGGCAGTGAGGCCCTGGAGCAGCTGCTGCTCAGAGTTTGGATTCAGCGAGTGAAATAAAACAAGTTCTTGTGATGGGCCAGGCTGGGGTGCAGTCAGTGGTTCCTGTGCTGCAAGGGAACATTTCTAACCTGCATTCTGGTGCAGGAGTTTGTGGGGGTGGCTCGTGGGTGTGGGATCTCCTCAGACTTCAAGTGCCAGCTCTGGGTGCTGGGGGAGCTCTGAGGGAAGTGATGCCTTAGGATTTTAGCTTTTGTATTTTTCAAATCCTGTACTGCTTTAGGGTATAACTCTAAACTCTATATAGAGTGTCAGCGACTGTTCTGTTTTATTCAGACAAAACAATCCCTCCAGGCCTCTAACTCAAGGATACCTCACTGTCTCAGGCCCCAAAAAGTAAAAACAAAAGTGGATTGCAGAGGAGCAAACTGGGGAATATTTCATTAGCTGAAGGTGTAATTGCAGAATTAACCCCTGATGTGTAAATGGACCAAACTGATAATTGTGTGAAGAACTCAAGACCACCAAACACCTTGGGTGTAGCCTCTGGGAGGCTCTGGCTGCCCAAGGCATACCTGGCTAATAAATGCCCATTTAATTCTCTCCACCTCGTGTATCCTCAGTTCCAGGCAGCACCCCCAGGCATCAGAAGGGTCTCTGCAAATCCTCATCCTTCGGTCCGAGCCACTCTCACAAGCTCCACTGCACTCCCCAAATCTGCTGCCCCTGCCAAAGCACTGCTGGGAGGGTGATTTCAGCACAGAGCAGCACCACCAGGGGCTGTGCCAGCCGCCCTGCACAGGGCCGGGGTGCAGCTGCTGCCACAGCAGGGGCCACACCGAGCAGGATGTCACACCAGAGCTGCTCCACGCCCTTGCTCCAAGGGTCATCATTTGCCTAACCCTGTGTGATGGATCACGGGAGGAAGGAAAGGGAAAGGGAAAGGGAAAGGGAAAGGGAAAGGGAAAGGGAAAGGGAAAGGGAAAGGGAAAGGGAAAGGGAAAGGGAAAGGAAAAGGAAAAGGAAAAGGAAAAGGAAAAGGAAAAGGAAAAGGAAAAGGAAAAGGAAAAGGAAAAGAAAAGGAAAAGGAAAGGGAGAGGGAAAGGGAAGGGGAAAGGGAAAGGAAAAAAAAAGGAAAAGGAAAAGGAAAAGGAAAAGGAAAAGGAAAAGGAAAAGGAAAAGGAAAAGGAAAAGGAAAAGGAAAAGGAAAAGGAAAAGAGGGAAGGGAAGGGAAGGGAAGGGAAGGGAAGGGAAGGGAAGGGAAGGAAAGGAAAGGAAAGGAAAGGAAAGGAAAGGAAAGGAAAGGAAAGGAAAGGAAAGGAAAGGAAAGGAAAGGAAAGGAAAGGAAAGGAAAGGAAAGGAAAGGGAAAAAGGGGCAAAACAGGACAAGCCTTCCCAGCAGCATCTCCCTCCCCTGCTGAGCCCTCCTCCCCTCTACCCTCAGAAATGTGCAGCTACATCACTGAAAAGCGTGGGTCAGCACCTCTCAGTGGGGACATTCTCCTTAATTCAGACGTTTCTCAAGTGCTCATTTATCCACGACTTTGCCCTGCTGGACAAACAACCAGCAGAGGAGCAGATTCTGCTCCTGTACCACCCTCTGTCTGGAGCTATTTAGAAATTCCAGGAGTTTAATGCAAATTTTCAAGGAAATCCTGAGGTAATGTGGCACCCTACCTCTGGGCCTGCAGGAGATGCTGCTTTATATTGCTCTGAGTCGCTGTGCTTCTGCATTTGACAAATATTTATATAATAAGATATTAAAAGCCCAAGGTAATAACTGCAAGAAATGATGAAAGCACATTGCTGGGTACAGCCAGCCAAGCCAGAAATGCCATTATCAACCTGCTTCTTTATCCCCTTCCTAAAAACATAAGTATTTTAAATCTTCCGTAGTGGGTGTGAAAATTAAGGAGCCAACACATTGCCAGAGCTCGTGCACAGGCAGAGCTCCTCTCAGACAATTCAGCACGATTCTGGTGCAGCAGAATGAAATGTTATAAATGTTATAACTGTTATAAATGTTATAAATGTTATCCCTGTGCAGCTCTGACAGTGCCTCTGAATCACCTCCTTATTCCACAAAGCTTTGCCCACGTCCTGTGATTTATCTCCTGGCTCTGAGGCACTTCCAGAGCTCTGCCTGCCCTCGGTGTCACACCTGGGGCAGCTTTGTGGCCCCATTCCCTCTCACCTTGCTGCTGGAATTGCTCTCAGTGCCTCTTTCCTGGCTCCCTTGTGGGTTTGGGGTGTCATGTCTGTTCTAGCACAAAACATTAAAAACATCCAGTGGATGCCAAGCAGTGCTGTCTGTGCTGCCACAAGGTTTTCTTGGGGTGGATCCAGGTGAATTTGAGATGCTTTCCTTCTTAGAGTGTCCTTCAACCCCATGTGCTCAGGTAGGTTTTGGAGGCTTTCCTTCCATCATATAATCCTTAAAAACAACATGCTCAGGTAGGTTTTGGAGGCTTTCTTCCCATCATTTCCTCCTCAAAGCCCACACCCTGAGCCCTGCCCAGCAGCCCAGTCCTCACCACACAAGCCCACCTTGCCCACAAGATCTCCTCTGCTCACTCCTGCAGACAACCCTGCTCCACATTTTACCTCAGAATTTAGTCCTGAGCTAAAAGGGACCCACCAGGATCATCCAGTCCAGCCCCTGGCCCTGCACAGACACCCCAAAATCCCACCCTGAGCATCCCTGGGTTGTGTCCAACCCCTTCTGCAGCTCTGGCAGCTTTGGGGCTGGCACCATGCCTTGGGGAGCCTGGGCAGTGCCAGCAGCCTCTGAGGGAAGAACCTTTTCCTAAAATCCAGCCTGGCACAGCTCCAGCCATTCCTGGGCCGTGACCCTGGTCACAGGGAGCAAATTTTGGAGCTGCCCCTCTGGATGAGCAGCAGACCCCAAACATTCTCCCCTCAGCCTCCTCACCAGCACTCCCTTTGCTATTTCCACTCCATATCCCTCATGTTTTTCCCCAGAATTCCTTCTCCTGGCTCAGGGCACCTCTCCCTGCAGGACTGCAGCTCTGGCTGCCCAGGGAGCTCTGGGGTTTGCAGGGATGCCATGGGGATGCCCAGGCAGGTGGCACCCCAGGGCTGGGGGCGGATGGAGGCATCAATCAGGCGCTGTTTCTAATCAGCTGCACCCCGGCTGGCAGCAAATGGCACCTCATTTGCAAAGCTTTCTCTCAGCTCCTTCATTAGCATAAGTATTGTTTGCCATTTTCCGTGGTGACTCACATTAAACTAATGGAAATTCATCTGTCATCGGGATAGATCTCAGCAAAGGGCAGCTCTGAATTCAATTAGGGGCTGTTTGCCCCTCTCCTCCTTGTGCCACACTGGTTTGGGTTGGGAGGGACCTTGAAGCCCATGGAATTCCTGCCGTGGGCAGGAACACTTCCATGGGATCAGCAGATTGAGGAGCAGTTTCCTATGGGAGCTGCCTGCTGCTGTGGTTTGAATCCTGCCTGATCTTCTGCAGTGGAAGCAGAATTCCCTCTGTTTTTACATCAGATCTGAACTTGTAGGAGGCTGGATGAGAGGATGAGTAATTCTGGCTTCCAAGGCAACTTGGGCTCTTACCAAGACTCCTTGATTTATGGTAAATAGTGTCTTTTATGCTTCCCATGACTCCATCATTTTAAGATCATGGTTTGTCTGTTAGTTGAAGTCCAGGGCTGCTTAAGGCTGCTTTGGATTATTAGAAGGGAAGAAAGTAGTTCCAGGTCAGCACCTATGGCAAGAAAAGAAGTGGCTGAGCCCTTCCTGACTCAAACTGTGACTGGATGTGTGGACATCCAGTTTCGTGCAGGAATCTAGTTCTGGAAAAGCAAAATTATTGCACAAAATCCCCCTCAGTTTACACCATAACTCTTTTTGCTTTTTACAGGACAGTCCCATTTGCTGGTAGGTTTTCCTGGATGTCCCAGCGTCATAGAATAAACCTTTTTTTTTTGCTTCTAAAAGAGGAATTCAAACACTGTATTTTGTGCAGTGCTGGGATCCTCTCAGGCAATATTTGCCACTGAGATGCTTTGATGCCTTCTTGGGATTACATAAAAACAGAGGCCAGGCAAAATTAAGGGAATAAAAGCAGTTCTATTTATTGAGGGGCCTTCAAGGACATTTACTGCAGACAAAACCCACCCAAAAATGGACAACTGGTCACAGTTTCACACTTTTATAAATTTGGTCCATTTGCATATTGAGGGTGAATCTGCCAATTACAGCTTCAGCTAATGAAGTCATTGACCCCAAGTTTCCTCCCTCATCTCACTTTTGTTTCCATCTCTGGCCTGAGGCAGTGAGGTGTCCTTGATTGCCAGGTCTGGAGAGGAATTGTGTCTGCCCCAAATGGGGAAGCAGCAGCTCACACTGGGTGTGGAGTTTAGAGTTCTACACTAAAGAACTGCAGGTTAAAAATAGATGAAAATAGAAAATCTTAAATCCTAAAGCATCTGCATCATCAGGCCGGGCAGTGCTGCGGGGAAAAGGGGACAATTGTGGAGTTATCCCTTCTGGATGCTCTGAGCTGGGTGGCTGGGAGCTCAGGGGAGCCCACCAGGTGCTTTCCCTGCCCACAACCCCCGTGCTGTAACTCCCCAGGGTTCTTCCTCCATAAATCCCCCTCAGCTCTGGCACGTTTACAGCACTTGGGGAGATGTCACTTCCAAACCCAAACGAGCAATGACACACCGAGCAGCAGAAGGTAAATGGCTTTTAACAGGATAACGTGTCAGTTAAAGGCTGAATTATTTCCCTGCTGTCACTTCCCTTTACTTTGCTGCTTGTGTTATTGCCTGTTACTGACAGAGGAGGGATGCCCTTGGCCCTGGGACACACTGGTTCTCTTTGTGGTGGAGCAACAGGCAGCTGGAGCTGAAATCAACTTCCATTCTTTTTGTTGGGATGCAAACAAGTGACTTGTGCACCAGATATCCACTCCTGCCGTGGAGATGGCTTTCACCAGCAATCAGATGCTGGGGCTGTCTCCCAGACAGATTTGGCAGGAAATGAACCTTTCCTGAGGTCTTTGTGGTCCAGATTCATAATTTGGGCCTTCCAACACAAAAAGAAGCATCGAGGTGTAAATCCAGTTGTGCTGTTCCTGCAGGAGTCCTTTGGGGGCAAAAAATACCTTCAAATATTCCTCAGGGTGGGAAAGGCATCCTTGATTTCGTGAGGCTGGCTGCTGGGAGCTGGAACCCGCGGTGCCAGCAGCTGGATGAATCTGTCTGGTGCCAAGGTAAATGCTGCTGCTTTCGCTCTTCACTGAGATGCTGAGGGGAGATTTATGTGTGCCAGCCTCCATGAATTATCTGGCTGAGTCATTACGCCAAGGCAAGCGCTAAAAGCAGCGTTAGGTGCCATAAAACTGATGGAAACCAGAATGTAAAGGAAATTCTGAAAATGAAGGTATTATTTATCCAGTGGTCTCAGCACTGAAAGAGCTGCACTCTCTCCCAGACTAATTGTTGTTAAGGAGCAGCAGACAGGGAGGATTTATCTCTGGGTTCTGCAGAACCAGAACTTTCTGCTTTTACTGCCTGGCTCCGGTTTGAAATGTGCCCTTGTGGAAATGGCCCTGTGGTGCTGTTTGATTTTCTCCCTTCCAGATGTCTCGAGATCTGCAAATCAAGCCAGGCCTTTTCTGTGTCCTCATCCTTGGTAGCAAGGGTACTGCAGGGCAAAAATAAGCTTTTATCTGCACTTCCAAGGTTTTGCTGAGATTTAGGAGGCTCCTTACTGCTCTCCTATATTTGAGCAAACTCTGAAGTGGCAGTGAGTTAAAGGCACTAAAATCAGTCCGTATTTCCTTCAAGCTTTAGTGGATTTTATTTGGAGTTAGACTAGGTAATGATGGCTCTGTTCTTCCCCAGTTTAGTACTCAAATCTTTCATCCTTTCTTTTAAAAGCCTTTGTGGGAGGTGAGTGAGAAAAAGCTCAGTGAATGAGTATTATTGTGTTGAAAAGCCATTAAAAAATACTTGGAGGGTGTTTCTTGTGTCTGTCCACTAAGAACCACAGATTCCTGAGCATCAGAGTTCAGCTCAGGAACCTGAATCAAACAGGAGGCATTCCGAGTTATTTCAAACACTTGGAATATGGCAGAAGTCTTTTAAGTTCAGTGGCAAACACATGGAAAACCAGATGGTTTCTTTGTGACAGAACCCTGAACAGAACAGGAAAATAGAATATGCTCCCCTCCCTCTCTGAGCTGGAGAAAAGGATTTTTAAAATGCCTTGCATGTGTGCTAAATAAATAAATTTAAAAATGAACCTCCTGGCCAATCACAGTTTAGCTACCCTGCAATTAAACAAATCCACAAACTGGCAACACATTAAGGGGAGGCACATGCAGCAACGGCATGAAAATTCAGAAATTAGACACAATTACCACGTTGGCTGGAGGCAGGAAGGGGAAGCGTCATGGGGGAGGTTTTTAGGAGAAATTTGATGGTTCCTTAATTGGCTGCTGCCTCCCCAGCTCCACCCAGCTTCGCTGGTTAAAGGAATTTCCCAGAGAGAGGTTTTAAAAATCAGCAGAGCCGATGCTCTGCCCCTCTCCGTGGTGCCAGGGTGTCACCTGGGCCGTCACCTCTGCTGGCACTTCATGGGGGTGGCAGAGCTTTGGCCCCAGTGCTGTGGCTGTGCTCCATTCCTCTGTTCCCATTGTTTGAAGGGAGTTCCAGAGCAAAGGAAATGTGCTTTTCCATCCCTTTGGTGGCTGGAGCACTTGGCTGACACCTGTACTGAGGATTTATTGCCTTTGCACAGCATCCTTCCTCTTTCCTTGCCTCTAGAAGTTCCCCAGTCCTCAATATTTCTTATATTTATAGTTCTGTATCTAGAAATATATTTCACCTCTCTATTTTTCAGTGGATTCCAGGTCCCTTCCCCCTGAGGTGGTTCCATTCCTCACAAACAGATATAAATGTGTGTGTGGGTGTGAATCCTTGAACAGGGGCAGATATTAATAATGTAAATAACAATGGCTTAGTTAGGAGCAGTAATTGCAGAGAATTATCACCTTGGGCATCACTTCTGGGAGCAGGGCCTGGCCTTTCCTGAGGAGGGGTTAAGCCACTGGATTCTGGAGCTTTCCACAATAAAACTAATTAGCTGTAAGGCTGTTGGCAGCAATGCCCACTGGAAGTGTTAAAAAACAAACCCACCATGGTTTCCAAAAGGAGCAGTGGCACAGGAGGGCTGTTCTCTGGGGGTTTGGTGGTGGTGGGTTTTTTTGGGGGGCTTTTTTAGCCTCTTCCACTGAGGCAGAGATGGATAAATGACATTGTTGAGCCAGGGACGGGCGAAATGATTCGCACGATTTCAGAAGGCAAAATGAGCATTTATTCAAAAGCACTTTTCTCTTTTATGGAGAACATTGTGAACATTAATTCCATTTATCTTAAAGTAAAAACATTTCACCTGATTGGTGCACTGGGCTTAGGTCAGTGTGGTAGAACATATCTATAAACAATACGAACGTAAAGAGAGATAATCGATTGTTTACATTCCTCCTGGACTTTTCCCAGGCTTAGCCTGGCAGAAATCTTTCTCTTTTTCTCTCTGACTGAACTGAGGATAGCCACAGATACACTGCCCATGGGTGCTGCTCCATGCTCTGCCTGCATTTCTTCATTTTTTTATTTCCAAAATCACCAGGGTGCTGATCCAGATCAGCCCAACTCAAAGACTACTGGGAATAACTTCAGCCCACTCCAGGGAACCCGAAGGGCTGAGGGATGGGGAAAATGCTGTTCCTGCCAATCACCAGGTCCACTCTGTCCAGGTATTTAATGGCCCTCTTAAATATAGCAAGTGTAAATCTTACAAATTGCCTTGAAAAGGATTCAGCCGCTTCAAAAATGGAGCTATATTTTGGATATATGACTTGTGCTGCAGACCCATAAATAAAAAGGTAGTATATCCTGAAGTTACAGGCAAGTGCTACTTAGGTATTTGTATTTTTGGGAGGTTTCTGGCTTTCCTGAAACATCCTGGCCTTTCCCAGAGTTTTCATGGCTCCAACAGCAAAACCCAAGATGTCACAATGGAAATGAGTTAAATAAGGAATGAACAGAAAGTCCTGCAGGCTGATTTATTCATTGCTAAAATGCAACGTACACTATGCTGGAGGTTGTTCCCCCCCCAAGGGCTTCTTGTTCAGCTTTTACCCCCCTAAATTCCAGCTGTGGGATCGCTGTGATCCCCTGGAGCTGTCACTTTGCACTGAGGAGAGGCTTTATTGCTAGCACGGAGCTGATGAAGTGCTGAATTGATTAGGAATTAATGACTGTGTCAGGGACTGAGGGTCTGGAGAGGATTTACACCCTGCTGCCCACGAGGCACTGGGCTCTCAGGAATCCTGGGGCTCTCAGGAATTCAGGGCCTGTGCTGCCAGAAATTCAGGAATTCAGGAATTCAGGGACTGTGCTGTCAGGAATTCAAGAATTCAGGAATTCAGGAATTCAGGGACTGTGCTGTCAGGAATTCAGGGCCTGTGCTGTCAGAAATGCAGGAATTCAGGGATTGTACTGTCAGGAATTCAGGGCCTGTGCTGTCAGAAATTCAGGGCCTGTGCTGTCAGAAATTCAGGAATGTAGGGACTGTACTGTCAGGAATTCAGGGCCTGTGCTGCCAGAAATTCAGGAATTCAGGGGCTGGACTCTCAGGAATTCAGGGGATGTCAGGAATTCAGGGGCTGGGCTGTGAGGAATTCAGGAATTCAGGGTCTGTGCTCTCAGGAATTCAGGGCTTGTACTGTCAGGAATTCAGGAATTCAGGAATGTAGGGACTGTGCAGGAATTCAGGAGCTGTCAGGAATTCAGGGACTATCAGGAATTGTCAGGAATTCATGGACTGTCAGGAGTTCAGGGACTGGCAGGAATTTAGGGGCTGTCTGGAATTCAGGGTTTGTCAGGAATTCAGGAATTCAGACACTGTGTTCTCAGGAATTCAGGCGCTGTGCTGTCAGGAATTCAGGAATTCAGGCGCTGTGCTGTCAGGAATTCAAGCGCTGTGCTGTCAGGAATTCAGGCGCTGTGCTCTCAGGAATTCAGGCGCTGTGCTGT
>QUSF01000045.1:447803-459451 GCA_003676055.1 Chloebia gouldiae | reverse complement strand
ATTTTATTAAAATTTATATTTATATATTTATCTATTTATATATTTTATATTTATCTATTTATATATATTATATTTATATATTTATACATTTATATATTTATATAGATCTCTTTGCCACCAGGGTGACTGAGCAGGGGCATCCTCCCTCTGCTTTCTTTGAGAAGCAGTCATATATATATATATACATACATATACATAGTTATTTATTTATTTTGTATTTCTATATTTTGTATTTATATATATATATTTATTTCTGTATTTCTCTGTTGTTAACACTATTTTTATATGTGCACATATATATTTATATAAAATAGTTCTCAGTTGACTGATGTGTTGCAAGCAGCTCCTCTTACTTGACAGGCAGTCATGTATTTATGTATTTATATATTTATTTATATGATTATGTTTATATTATATATGTTTATATCTATATTTCTCTGTTGCTAACGCCATTATTATATAGACACATATCTGTTTATATAAAATAGTTCTCACTGATCGATGTGTTGCAATAAACACCTCTCACTTGATAGGCAGTCATTTAATTCTGTATTTATAATCATATATTTATATATATTTATTTCTATATTTCTATGACGGTCAATACCATTATTGCATATACATATATATATTTATATAAAATAGTTCTCATTGACCAATGTGTTGTGGTAAGCACGCAGTCGTTTATTTACATATTTATAAATATACATTTTTATATATTTATAAATATACATTTATATATTTCTATATTTCTCTATTCTTAACACTGTTTTTGTATATACACATATATTTTTATATAAAATAGTTCTTGCTGACCAATGTGTTGCAATAAGAACCTCTCAGTTGATTTATTTCTATATTTATAAATAAATGTTTATATATTTATATAGTTCTCTGACTATTGCTAAACCATAGTTACATATCCACATATATATTTATATAAAACAAATTATTTATATAAAATAGTTCTCACTGTGTTGCAATAAGCACAGTCATTTATTTACATATTTATAAGTATATATTTATATATATATTTCTATATTCCTCTATTCTTAACACTGTTATTATATATACACCTATATATTTATATAAAATAGTTCTTGCTGACCAACATGTTGCAATAAGCACCTCTCACTTGATTTAATTTTATATTTAATTTTAATTTTATATTTATATTTATATTTAGATTTATATATAGATTTTATATTTATTTTTATTTTTATTTTTATTTTTATTTTTATTTTTATATATTTCTCTGACTATTGCAAAGCCATAGCTGCATATCCATCTATATAAAATAAGTATTTATATATAATAATTCTCACTGACCAATGTGGTGCAATAAGCAGCGCACAGGAAGCGTGGCAGATGTGGGTTCAAGGCCCTGGAAAATTAAACATGATGCCTCTTTTTGCACCCTTACATGAAAACACAACATTTTACCCATCTGTCCTGAGACTGGGCAGATGCTTCACCACCATGCTCTTTATGTGGTTCTGTGGCAATAGTTTATGTTATTCTTGAATTATTCATCTTTTTTTTGTGTCAGCCTGTAACTTACCCCAGTTGTTTTCCCTGCCCTGTTTCCTCATGTACCAATCAACACCAAAAGCAACATCCTCAGCTGGCACTCGTGGAACTGAAAGCTGAATCCTCACCATCTTCTGAAATACTCTGGTATTTCAATATATTCTGACATACCAGAATATTTTCTGAAATACTCTGGTTGCCCTGATGTTTAAAAGTGCTAAGTTTTCTTTTATAGTTCTTTTGAACGTGTTAAAAGTTCTCATAAAACTTCTTTAGCCTTCTAATATTGTTTGCATATTTGAGAGTCAGAGTTCCCACACAATTTCATGGATAAATAGAATAGTTTACATATTTCGCTGTGGATGGAGAGAAATGATTGATTGATTGATTGATTGATTGATTGATTGATTCATTCATTCATTCATTCATTCATTCATTGATTCATTGATTGATTGATTGATCTTTGGAGCAGTGTGGTTGGAGAGGTGGTAATTACATCCTCCAATCCACCATCACCTTTGGAATTCTATAAAAACCAGAAGTTGGAATAAAACTGGGTCTTTTTCTCTTTTGAACTTCCCGAGCTTCCCTGTGCTCGTTTTGGGTATTCCAACGATATTTTGAAGACTCAAAAATGGAGCTGGAATTCTTTGGCCAATTAAGGTGATGTTGGTACAGCTGCAGCTGGTTTGGAATCTGCTGAGATAACTCCAAAGAGTTTCTTTCATCAGGCTCTTCTTTGGGAGGATGGATGAGGAAATACAATCTAAGAATAAGCTGCTATGAGAATTTAATTCTTTTTCCTAATTGCTTCCTGTATTAAAAAAAAAAAATCAGCAAGTTCCAAAATCAGCATTAATGTTATTCCTCTTTTTCTAAAGCTTTGATCCTCCAGGGCATTCCCTCTCTTCCTTTATAGCAGCCACTCTTCTCCAAACTGTCCCAGGCCTGCCCAGGAGGTAAAGCTGCTAAAAATGGGAAAAATTTGCTCATAATTCACATTTCAGAAGTAGCCTGGGTGGGGAAGGAATTCCAGGTTGCTAAATGGGACTTGTTGTTTCTGGAATAAAGCAACAGGATCATTTCTGTTTGCTGAGGTTCTGTTTGGCATTTGTACAGATATTTGTCTGTACATCAAGGCTTTGCTACTGTTCAAAATCAGTGGGGTTTGGGGCTTGGTTTTTTAGGAATAGTGAAAAAAGAATGATTATTAAAAAAAAAAAACTACTAACAACAACAAAAAATCAGAACAAACAAAAAAAAAAACTCAACAAAAACCCCCTCAAGAGATAAAAAACCCCACCACACCTCAAAAATCAAAATGAATTCAAACAAACAAATCCCCCCAACCCCCCACCAAAAAAACCCCAAAACCAGAAACCCCAGAGCCAACCCCAAAAAAGCTCTGATTGCAAAAGCTAAATGAGATGAATAACCCTGACAGAGAAAGGAGGAGATCTCACTAAACTGAACCCAGCCAATTTTAACATTCACAGCGCCAGAGGCAATTTGAGGCAGTGTAAACGTAATGGAAAAAGCATATTCCTGAGGCTGACTTACAGAATGCTGTATTTGAGTCCTTAATGATGATAAATCAATGATCTAGAAAATCAAATCCCTTTCCCATTATCCAGATGGGCACACAAATTCTGCTGCGACTTTGAGACGGAGGTACCCAAAATTTTCAATTAGCGTTTCACATCCCGCTACCTTAAAATTATAAGTAATTAAATTGGAACACGGCGCAGACACTCATGGAGGAGCTGTCTTTCTCTCTCCATAAAACAGGGCCTGCTGATTGATGCAATCCTTTAACTCAGCTGAGGGATTCTCTGCTAACTCCCTAAGAGAGGCACTGGAGCAGAACTCTGAAATTGAATTACAACCTTTGTATCGAGCCAAAGAGCAAAGTTGTGATTATCAGGTCCTGCCTCTCTGTTTCTTCCTTCTCAACTCACTTTCCCCCTCCCCCTTTTTTTTTTTTTGTACCTTGACAAGTTTCTTATCTCCAGTGCTATCAGGTGATGTCCTGGTGGCTCTGCCTTAGTTTGGGCTGTGCCCAACTCAGAGCAGAAAAAGGGGAAGGGAGTACTTGGGGGAGTGGAAATTTGCTTTGTTAAATCTTCAGCATCTAAGAAAAACTGATGGCAGCTGAACACTTCAATCCTGTACAGACAGGATTGTCTGTGTTAGGAGAGTGAGTTGGATTTAAATATTCTTTTGTGACTTAAAAACGCTAAAATTTGACAGATAAAATTTAAATGTGCCAAGGTTTTCCAAAGGTGGAAATGGTGGGTGTGACATACGTGGAATGTTGGCTGTCTTAAAGTGACAGAGGAGCCTCCTCCTATCATAAATGGAAGGAAATTATGTGATTGCTGTTCATCAGTGCAATTAATTGGAACTTGGATCAATTTGGGTTGATTCCCAGACCTCAGAGTTCACCCCAGCTGCACCACCTGAAGAATTTTGCCCTGCTGAAGTAGCAGACATAATTAAATTTCTATGAAAACCTGGGAGCTTTGGAGCTGCATTTCTTTTTCTCATGGAAGTGCATCCCTGGGTGTTTCAGCGTTGGGCTGTGCTTGATGCAGTGGCCAAGAGGTTTCCCATGGAAAAGTTTATTCCGGACAATCCACGTGCCCAGAACGTGCAAAGGAAGCTCAGCTCCAGAAATTCAGGCTCCACACTAAACTCAGATTATTGAGGTCTCAGCTTGAACCTCAAGGGGAAAATCCCAGGGGAAAGGGAAACTTGAACTGACTGAAAAATGGCAAAACTCTCGAAATAAGAGGGCCAATTATTCTCTTTTCAGCTCCCACAGGTTTGATGATGTGAATGGCTAAAGCAGGGTATAAAGTCACATTTTACAATAGAGGCTGTCATAATTTGTCAGTTTCCTGCATGTAATGGCAGTGGAATTACATCCCATTTTGTTTTCAAATATGTAAATACCACTTATCCTTATGACTAGAAGGTTAATTTCATGACAACATAACAGCCTTGGATATTTTTCTTAATGAAATGCTTCTAAACTCCGGATATTTAACTACATCATATTTATGGTGCAATTATTCCTACTTGCTTGGTGCATTTCCAGTTACATAAATTGTGCTGGTTTCAAAGAGGCTCAAACAAATGCATTGTGTACTGTAATTGTTGGATAATTACAGTGTGCTTAGATGGTGATGAATGATGTTCCAGCAGAACTTTTGCTCTTTTTAGTTCATTTTTAAAAATTATTTACTGCCCCACAAGGTTGCTAGATAGGTTTCATGCCCCTTTCTTTGACCTTTAAGGCAGAAAACACCAGGAGAATTGAATCATGACTTCCTCTGGATTAATCCTCGTGGTTAATTGGCTTCAGCACCCAAGAGATCACAGAGCTGATGAAATTTGTCCTCAGAAAAGCCCCGGGCTTTGGTGGCTTTGATTTCCTAATGAAAAGCTGCCATCCTCCTTCCATCAGGACACTTGCTGCATGCCTTGACTTAAATTTCCCTTTTCAAGGGAATTCCCTGGGGATTTGCTGTGTTTGTCTCCTGCCCCTCTGTCATGTCTGACCAAGTTGTCTGGAATTTATTTGGAGAGTAGAAGATGCAGATTAAGACCTGAAACCACTGTGAAAACCTGAGTGTTGTTTTCATGGGGAGCAGGATTGAAAATCTGCATATTTCCAATAAAGCTGTAGGCAGAAGAGTCCATTTATTCCAACTTTTATTGCCTGTTCTAAAACTTTATTTTAATGCAACTTCAGGAAAAAAAAAAGTTTTATCCTGACTTTGTAGCAATTAGGATAATGGAATTGATAATGAAGTGCCAATATTTGCTCTGTTCCATGTGCTCAGGGACACTTTCACAGGTAAATTGTCATTCCCTTCCCTGAAACTGGGATCTGCAGCTGCTGGCTGGAATTTCAATGGCAAACACTTTTTCTTCCCCATTTATTCTTTAAAACAGATCAATGCCCACTGAAATCTCCACAATGCCTCTTGAAACAGCCCTTCCTGCCCCTCCTGTTCATCTCTGGACAGAATGTTCCCTTTTCAGAGCCTGCTGGAAAATTATTTCTGGGCACAGAAGTCCCTGGGTGCCTCCCAGATGCCCAGAATGAATGGACAGAGCTCCCTTTATCCTGAAATCCCATCCTTGGAGGGCGTGGGGGGCCCTGTTGGAGTCCAGAGGATCACACAGGGCTGAGAATGAGATGGTCCAATAAATCTTCCTGTGGCCATGAAGAGGAGCCCTCAACATCTCCATGCTCTGGCTGATGCATCCTCTGTTTAATCCCAAGAACTGGCTAATGGAATCACTTCTGCTCCCCAGACCTAGCCAAGAATAACCACAGTCACATTTTTACAGGGCTGTCAGTCCAAGCTTTGATGTTCTAATTCTGCACATACAGAAGGGAAAAAAAAAAAAAAAAAAAAAAGACTACTTTGGAAGCAGCCAGGCATGAAAAGCAAAAGGTTGTTGCATCTGAGCTATTAGAAGAGACCTAACACAGCAAGCTGATAGTTCAGGGTGTTAACTTCTGATACTGCTCCAGGAACACACCCTGGATATCTGCTCCCTGCTCTGCTTGCACACGGGGCTGTGATTTACAGGACGTGTTTGGAAGGAGCTGCTCCTTCAGCTTTGTTCAGCTGTTCAGGTGTTTTCTCACTGTCTCCTCGCTGGGATATTTCTTCTGTCCCCCATGGGAACAGGAGAACACAGGACACTTTCCCAGGCTGCTGTTGGAGGTGAAAAACCCTGATTTAGGAATGTTATTTCCTACCTCAGTAAAGCTCTCAAACAAGAGCCTTACTGGCTTTACCAGCAGCTAAAATCCTCCTTATGCCAGGGAGAGAGAAGTCTGTTTCTCTTTTATTTTTTATTCCAAAAACTTCCACAGGACAACTCATCCCCTCTGAAGTCCCTGCTTTGCTTGTGGCAGGAGCCTGGAGCAATCAGGATGAAAATGTGGCCACCTCAGGGAGCAGCTGAAACTGAGGACTGAGAAATGCCAGGTGACACCTATAAAATAACAGATTTTAAAAAATTAAAAAAAAATTAATCACTTTGAGAAAGGCAAGCGGCTGTTAGGAGCCCATGCAGATTCCAAGGAAGGGAATGTGAGGATGAGGTGGGTGATGCCTTGTGCAGGCTGGCCTAGAACAGAGCTGGGCAGAGCTAAAAAATAAAGCAGGGATTTATTAAAAGCATCTCCTCCATGGATCCACCTTGGGCAGCACCAGAGCCCAGCCAGGGTTGCACCCAAGATGAACCAAAATGGTCCCAAAATGGCCCCAAAATGCACCAAAATGGCCCCAAAATGCACGAGCGCTCCCGGGGGCTCTCCCTGGGATCAGCTCTGCTCCATTGGCACCTTGGAGTTCATTGTCCCATTCCAGCTCCAGCCCAGGCAGTCCCATGCTGCTTGTTTTTCTCTCTCCAGCCCACGGTGTTGGTGCTGCTGGGCTGAGATTTGGATCATTTGTCCTTGGTCCCAGCTGGAGCAGGAATTGTTTTGTCTCCCTGCTCTGTGCAGAGAGCTCAGCATCCCCTCATGTGAAACCCAAACTCACACACTAAACCAGCACAGAACCTGAAAAATAGAAAATCTAAACCTGAGGTGTCATGGGGAGTGGCAAATGCTGAGAGAAGGGGGAATGTCACATCCAGGGACAGAGCTGCCATCCCCCTGCTTGTCACAGGGACTGAATACTGCAGGAACATCTTCAAAGGCACAAGGGCAATTGTTTGTTATTTGTTTTTGTAATTAATTGTTTGTTTTTTGTAGTGCAAACCTGGGAGAGCTGAGTGCTTGCTGGCCTTGCCTCTGTGTTTGAAATCCCCCTGAGTCAGAAACAACAAAAAACCCTCTTTAAGACGTGCACACACATTTTCACCAGCATGGAAGGGCATCTTTCAATGAGTCCTGAGCTTCTTGATTCCCTTGGCCTCACAGAAGCCAGCAGAGCTATTTCAGCTTCTATGCCATGAATAAAGCAGCTGCTCCAGTGGAATTCTCCCCCCAGGAATCTTTTTGCACACAAGCTAAGATGGAGCAGCTCTGCAGACCTGGGGGTGCTGAGCAGAGCAGCGGCACAGGGTGGTGACATTCACATTCTCTGGGCAGACAGACAGAATTCTGTCTCTCAGGAGAAGCACAGGGAGAAGAGGAAACAATCTTTATCTATGCTCCGTTGTTTTCCCCATGTGGAATGTGGTGTGGGGATTTTTACCTGGGTTGGATTCTGGGGAAGGTTGTTTGGGGTCAGTGATCAGTGGGATCCAGCTGTGGCTCGGGATCTCAGCAGAGTTTGAGAGTTAGATAAGAAATAAATATATAGAATAAAATAGTATCACTTTAAATAGTATATAAATGTAATATAGTATAGTTTTAATAAAGCTATCCTTCAGCCTTCTGATCTGGAGCAGACATCAGCATTTCTTCCCCTCAGGATTGCCTTTTTTCCGATACAGGGTGGGGTTCCAGCTCCCCCCATCCCTTTGAAAGGAGTGAGGGATTTCTCTTTACAAATGAAGGGTGGCTCTGATGGGAGATAAACCCAGCACTGAGAGATAAAAGAAACAAAGGGAAGGATCCCATTGATGAATGGATGAAAAGAATGAGAGGGATTTGTCTTTGCAAACAAACAATAGGGCTGCTGATAAATAAAATTGGACACTGAGAGACGAAAGAAACAATGGGAATAACCATAAATTTCACAGGAATTCCACTGATTGACACAAGGAAAAGACAAAAAAGGGGATGTGCATTAGAAAGGGGTTTGTAGTAGGGAAGTCTGAACATCTCAAGTACCTCCGCTAATGGGGAAGAGAGAGGGAAATGTGGCTGGGAAATTGGGATAAAAAGGAAGCTGCATTCCCTAAAAATTTGAGAGACCCTCTAGGAAATTCTCTACAACCTCTGCCCTTATTGGAATAAAATTACAGGGCTCTTCTCTTTCCTTTTAGTTCATAAACCTCTTATGTTTGTGGGTGAATTTTCCCGACACCTGCCTGATGGATTTGCCCTGCGAGGAAGCAAATCTTCCGAAATCCCTTCCTCCAGATCTGTGCTCTGGCTCTGTGGGAGCTGCAGCAGGAGCAGAGCCTTTCCCCACAGATCACTCACACAGCCCGGGGCTCTGCCCCCTAAGGAATCTGATCCTTCCATCCTGGGCTGCCTCCCCTGAACCTGCTCTGCCTCGTGTTTTAACTTCCATCAAATCAGCCCCAACGTGGTTTTATTTATACAGTGGGTGGATAAATATACCTTGGCTTCCATACAAACACTCTGGATCTCCCTCCAGAGATTCAGGCCCCTTAAAGAAAATATAATTCTTTGTCAGTGGCACTTAAGCATCAATTTGGGGTTTTTTTCATAAGCAGAGCCTTGCTGAGGGCAGAATTATTGATTTACTTCTGACCCAGCCCAGCACCAGCATCATGAGCAGCAAAAGCTCCTCTCAAATTGGGAACTTCTGCCTTTGCTTTAACTTCATTATCAAAACATTCGCCGCTCTGAAGGCTGTAATAAAGCAGCCTACTTCTGCCAGAGATAAATTCTGTTTATGATCTGAGCCCTGGCTCTGATAATTGAGACCTGAATGGCAGAAAGTCATAAAAAAGTTCCCTGTGGTCATGAAGTTCCCTCCAGTTTGCTTTTCTTGCACTAATAATCTTATCTTTCCTACATTTTTCTCCTGTTAACCACAGCACATTGAATTATCCAGTCCCTGCAAGAAGCCTGAGCAGTCCTTTCTGTACCTTATGGGTTGTTAGGGCTGCGTTTCATTAAATAATAAACCAGCACACGGCGTTTACTGGAATAACAACACATTGTACAGGCTGATAAGCTGCTGTCAGGAAGTGTCTATAAAGCACAGGCAATTCCAGGGTTTGTTCTTTATGCTTCTGACACTGTTGGTGGAATTTCAATGCTGCAAGAAGAGCTCGTGGTGGTTGTGTGGCCCTGAGACAGCGGCCGAGGGGAGCAGCATCCTTGTGCTCCCCCTTTGTGCTGCTCAGCCCTGCTCTGCAGGGGGATTCTCCAAAGAAACCAGCTCAGAATTAAAAAGAAAAAAAAAAAAAAGCCCAGAAAGCTGTGGAAGTTGAATAACAAAAACTCAGGGAAGGTGTGTAAGGGCTAAACTGGAATCGGTGAAATGTGAACAAAACAGATTCTGCAGTGAGAATAATTCATTTTTTTCAGCAGATATTCATCCCACAACCAGCAAAAATCAGGGCTGAGGTTCAGAAAAATGCAGAAAGTTCAACAGCACCAAAATTCAGGGTGCAAATCTCTCAGTGCCAATATATTGGAATTTTTTTTTATTTTTTTGGGTTGAACAGAGCCTGGCACAAATCACAGGGTGCTCCTGTTCCAGTCCCTGCTTCAGAAAGGGGAGCATAATCCTGCTGGGTTATAATCTGGGATAAATCTCACTTCAGCTCGAGGTTCCCATTGCTCTTTCTGCTGCTTTTATTACTTTTTATGGTAATATTTACAGGAAGTTTAGCACTGTGCTGCTGTGCCAGTAAATGGGCAAAAAGAGAACAAGAAGTGTGTGACAGCACTTTTGTGTCACTCCTGCTGCCCTCTCCCAGCACATTTACATCCACTCATGGGACCCTTCTGGTGCTTGGCATGCTTTTCATACCTCAGAAATATCTGTTTTCAGATGAAAACACTGCTCCAGATTGTGGCTCAGAGCGTGTTAGTGTCCATTATCTGTGAGATTTGCAGATTTTGGGTAGGGAGGTGTCATGGTTTGGCACAGTGAATGAAAATATATTTTTCTCAAATAGCTGCTGTGAGATGTGACCAGAAACACAGCAGAGCACGCTCAAGCTTAGAAATAAAGAAAAAAACTTTATTAACCTACACTATATGAAAGAAACACACAAGAAACAGAAGGAAAACCTTCCCAAACCATTCCTCCTCCTCCCACCCAATCTCCACCAAAGCACAGTGAGACAAAACCTTGTCAATATTCAAATTTTCCCACAGATTGGTTTGACTATAACTTCCCAAGGAAACACTTCCTTGTCAGCCCACAACAGGAGGGTTAATAAATCATTCCTTTACTTGCTGCAGAAACAATTTTCCTCAGATCCTGGGAGGTTTTTGGAGGTGTAGGGGTTTTTCAGGAATGGCAGAGGCAGGTGATGCCTTTTCCCCTGCTGGTGTGGGATGAAGTTTTTGAGGTGCTTTTCCTCTCCTGCTGCTCTCAAGTGTCACATGAACCACTGGAGCACTCAGATTGTCTCAGACCAGAATTAATTCCTGCTTTGTCTAAGACTTTTCTCTCAGGAGGATAAAAATCCGGAATTTCTCTGCGATTTCCCATTCCTCTCTCCTTTTGCCTTTCCCTGGGCATCACTGCTTTCCTCACCCTTAATGCTCCATTCAGGACAAACCTCAGACCGTCTCTTCTTTTATTTATTTTTTTCCCCCTGTATTCCAACAGTGTAATCAGCTGGAGCTCTGCTTCAAAGGAGAAAATGACAGAAATATCAGCTGCTTTCTCTGCCGTTTCTGAGGCTGTTTTCTGCTGGTTGCCAGCGTGGTGCATGGACACCTGTGGCCTTTGAAGGAGCACGGCCTCTTCTGAAACTGTGCTTCGTGTACCATTTGTGCAGTGAGGTTTTCCTGAGGATTGGGGGTCTCAGGAGATTAAAAAATGAGGGGCAAAGTGCATCTCCATCAGTCTGCACCCCAAATCCCCTCCGGAGTGTGGAATTGTGTGGAGCCTCCACAATTCAATTTGGATTTTGTGTGCTAATAAGCAAAAGATAAACAGGAAAAAAAAAAAAAAGGCAGCAATGATTTGTGATGTCCTGTTATTAGGTGATTTCTTTGGAAAATTACCACCGGGGCAGCTTTGCTGACTGGCACATGGATAATGCATGAGCAGAGCCATCAAAGTTTAATGCACCCTTGGCAGTGCTCTGCCTCGCTCTGCCTGTGACAGCAGCTCTGCTTTTGGGTCCCCACACCTTATCCCAGGTCACCTGCACCTTGGGGCTGATTTCAGGGTGCTCTTCCTCAAATCTGTGCCAACTATTGCACTCTCAGGGGCTCTTCCAGCTCATTCTCATTCTCTTCACTCCATTCCATCAGC